>MU228177.1:1253077-1264153 GCA_018584345.1 Thuja plicata
GAGGGTATACTACAACGATCACTCCTAATTAGGAGGCAACAGGTCGTCTCAATCATTTGTAGAACAAACAATTCATGTTTGTCTCTGCAAATCAAATGGATTGAATAAGGACTATGTTGCGTTTCTTTTTGAATAAAGAGGTCCACGTTCAGCATTAAACACATACATGTGAAATGGATGCAATTCTTACAGTCCTATACATTTTCTATTAAGCATAAGAAAGGGGTTATGAACAAAGTAGATGATGATCTCAGTAGAAGACACCTAACCACCCAAAACATTCAATTGGAGATTTTTGGAGTTTATGCCATGAAGGATATGTATGCTATGGATGAAGATTTCAAAGAGGCTTACCAAATTTACACTGAGATGACAGACGAATACCACACTGATTTCTTAGAATTTCTTGTGTAGGATGGTCTAATTTTCAAAGTGTTAGTGAATAGATTTGTCTTTCTACAAAAAAAAAAACCTTTTAAGTTTACTCTATCACCCTTAAAAGACAAACTATTTCTAACAGTTGGGTAAGTATCTTTTGTGATCACTTCCCTGTGAATTTTATAATAGGTACAGCTCCCTAATATGATATTCAATGAAATGAAATAATGATTTAATTGATTAGCTTTTAACCAGAAAGCTTATAAAGGCTGCAATATCATTCTTTGATGATATGCTTCTAAGAAAACATGAAGGAAATATAACCGAATAATGAATAGGAAGGAAACACAGTCACTTCCGCAATGGCATTTCATGAAAACATAAATGACTTCTTGACCACAAATAATAGGAAATAGATAAAACCTAGAATTTAGATATCACGAGACAACAGACAAATATATAAAACAGGCCAAACAATATGTCGACACAGGACACCTTGCTCTAGTTTATAAACAACACAGATTCAATAACCTTCTTGTCATGTATTTCAGAAATTACTACACAGATAAGTGTCTGAAATCTATTCTGTTCATAATATTTAACAATCTGAACTATAATTATCAAAACCTATATCTATCAGTCAAAAGTTTTTCGAACCCTTTCAAAGTTTGAGCAGCTGAAATAAATAGTAGCAGAGCACCGAGAGGCCTCCCAAAAAACACGACCTCTCGGGCAAACAGTTAAATAAATAAACCACCAGAAAGAGGACACATGTCCTATAAGTTTTGCATGCTAATTCAATAAAAACTAGATAGCCAAATCAGGCTCCTTATCTGTAGCACAATCCTCGCTTCCCGCTGGACTTCCTTCTTCATCGGTAACTGATTGAGTTGGCTCCCATTCTTTATATGCTTGAACCAGTTCTTTCGCGAGCGACAGATGTGGGATCTTGGAGTTTACTATTTGGGCCATAGAGGCATCTTTGTTCCACCTCAGTTTCTTCACCTTCTTAGTGACATTGGATAACTGATCGACACATAGATAAAGCATAGACTTGATCCTTGCTATCTGAGTTAAGTCAGAGGCTTTAGGATGAATCTTTTCTTTGATAGTCTTAATTACTGAATCAAAAGCATCCAGAGTGCCCTTTAGTTCTTGCTCACCAAAGACGGAGGGGTAGGTATAAGTGAAATTAATCACTTTCAACTCAGTCAGGGCAGCTTTTTGGATCTGTTTAGCTTCAGCTTCATATTCATTATTTTCTGTAATAGCACTTCTTATCAGAGCAATGTGCCAACTAATATTTTTCCTGAGAATGAAGAAAAGGGACTCTTCGGCACCTTTTAGTGACTTTTCTATATAGAATCTATTAAAGCCCTGCCTCTCGATTTCCATAAATTTGGTCATTGCTGACACCCATTTTTCCTCATTTGTACCCCATACTTGGTGCTGAGCCTGCAAATCTCCTATCACTATCTCAGTGTCATGAAGAATTGAATGTGAATCTTTAATGTATTGCCTGCCATTATTGAGCACTTGAGACATCCATTCATCAACTGAAGAAACCAAAGTCCACCCCCTCTGAACTTGATTCAACAACGTCTTACTTTCTTCAGAATTGGGATCAAACACCTGAGATGATTGGGACAACGAGGTAGCATCAAAGTTGCAGAATGTATTAATAAACTGGGAAAGTGAAACAATGGTCTGTTTCAATTCCTTCTTCTCTTTGCTATCTTGCACCGATGTAATCAACATTTGTTGGGCTATTTCCTTGAAAAGGTGGTTCTTTCCAGCTCTATCCATTGTCCCTAACTCAATTTTGGTTACTTCAAAATCCTCAACTGCCACATCTTGCTTTTCTTCCTTTGGTCTATAAGTGGCTACCTCAGCTGTCCACTTCCCGGTTTTAGCATCAGCAAACACGCGTGCTGTACTCTTCACCTTTTTGGCTTTAGGAGTCTTTTGAGCATATTTACTAACAATATCCAGCACTGGAATTGATACAGGAATCAGACTCCGATTCTTATTAACTGAAGAAGTTAACCATTTGGGAGTATCACTAGTTGTTGCTGGTTGAGGGCCAACTTTAGCAGGGGTGTCTATTAGATCCAGGGTTACATCATCGAGGTCAAAGAGATCCTTCCCGATTTGGTCATCATCTCCAATTTGATAGTTCAAGTCTCCAAACTTGTCATCCTCCAGGTTAACTATCTCTATCTACTCCTGAGTCATCTTCACTTTCCTTTGTGATTGGGATCTTGACCTGGTAATGCGTTGAGGAGAGGCCACAGTGGAAAGCTCTGCCACAGACTTCTTCTTAGAATATTTCTTCTGCTGCTTATCAGAGAAACCTGCATTACCAGATGGTTTAGGCATATTAGAAACAGAGGGGGAGGAAAATAAAATTGAAGATTTAACTCCAATCATTTTAGGACTAGACTGCTCTCTTTTTTCTTGCAGCCATTTTTCACTTAATTTGAGAACATGTTGTGTTCTGTATTTAATGTCATCTTCCCCCTCCTTTGACCAATCAACATTTATCTCTTCAGTGTCCAAAAGTCCTTTAAAATTAGGTTCAATCAAATCAGAACCGTCATCCGTTACCCCATCTATGCTGAACTATATTCTAATGGACAGAATTTGGGAAATGCAAAGTCTGCTATGACTTCTGGTCATGACTTGGGATTCATTTGCACAGTCCTCCCAAAAATCCTCTAAATGGGGAACTGGAAACATGTGAGACCTGAGACCTAGGCTGCCGCTAGCAAAGTTTTTGTTATCAAAGCTTGTTCGTTCTGTGTAATACTTGAAATCAAAATGACCAAGGTCACTACCAATACTTATTGCATCTTCAATGGTTAGGCATGAAAGCTTTCCTAGATACAATGGAAATATTTTCTCACCTCATTCCCCAGGAAGGAAACATTTTAGCACAATGGCAAGCTGTCTACAGACTTCAGCAAGGATGAAACAATCAAATTCATATCTAGGAAATTTGGTAAGGGCATCCTCAAAACCACCAATTCTTATATAAGAGAACCTAGGGAACTGGATATAAAAACTCCCAAATCTAGTCACAAACTGCTGAGCTTGTGAACTCATTCTCCTGGTCAAATCTCCAGACATCTCGGAACAAAGCTTACCCATAAAGGTATCATGAACCCTCCTGTAATTCTGAATCACATTGTCTTTGCGAAGCATAGGAAAATATTCAAAAACACACATGCCATCAATCCAAGGCTCGTGGATCATACCATCCCATATCCTACTACATGCTAGACAATACATTAGATAAGAAGACATATAAAAGCTACAACCAGTAAGCTTGGAACTATTCAGTTGTTCCCTCATAGATTTTGCAATTAATTCAGCCCAATCCAACTTGTGTTTTCCCTCTATAATAATTTCTACATAACAGAACAACCTGTTAGAAAATAAGGAAGCCCCAGGTGACCCTCTGACTCTATGTAACATTACAATAATATCACTAATGTATGGATGCACATGATTTCTGCTTAGGTTATTGGGTAAGCGAGAACCTCCCCTTTGGGCATTTAGTAACCAGTGTTTTGCTATTGCAGTTCAGTTTGCGTCAGCATTTGGCTTAAACTTAACAAGAGATTGGGTGGGAGAGAAAGCAGAAAAGGTCCGCTCTTAGATTTGGAAAGCCGAAGCGACAATTCCTCTGTTCACAGCCATTAATACCTCACCATTCCTTTTAAGAATTGATTTGGTTCCCTGATCATAATGTCTGATACACTCATGAATAAGTTCAGGACATACCACTGCAGGAGGAAAATAAGCAGCTACACGCAACCCACTACTTAAAATTTGCATAGAAGGAATGTTCTCCTCAACAGATGTAGTAAGTCTATTAGCTATTCCCTCAACATCATATCCCTCTAAATATGTGTCTGTTACAGTAGGATTTTCGCAGACCAAACTAGACACACTCCCAAAGAAATGAAATGCTGACTTCATTCTTGCAAGAATAGAGTGTGAATTGCTATAGAAACTCCCGTGAAATTCTCAAGCTCCTAAATTTAAACACTGGAGGAGTGAAAATCCTGACTTACCTTAATCTCTGAGGAAAATTCTGCAACCGGATCTGCAAAAACCCTTACCTCCACTTTTAGCGCTTACAGACAGCGACAATTTTTCAAAAGAAAAATGAACGCCAAGAAGGGTTTTAAAAGTAACACCACGAATGAGTAATTAATTGCCCATAATTAAGGCAATAAAATATCGAAGAATGAAGTGACCGTTCACACGCGATCATTTACTGCCACTTGGGAAAACTCTTATGCCGCACGAATTCCTCATTAATTCGATAGCTCAGACATGACTTAACCGCCACCATTACATCTCTTCATTAAAAGCCTTACCCGAGTGGGGTCCACATCTGAAAAGATGGCGGTTATCCTTCGTTTATGCCGCATGTCACTTTTTAAAATCCTTGAACACTCTTGAACACTCTTGAATCGAGTTCAAGGCTGTTCATATGTGTTCACCACTGTTCAAACGTGTTCTTGTATATCCCGCCTACATTCTCAAACAAGAAGTCACATACTTAACAATAAACTTCCATATTTGATTAACCAAAAGTTCTGTAGCTTGCGATCATGAAACACCTCTTTTAGCGAAAATTCTATTCACCTGCTACCGCTTCATAAAAATATGAACAAGGTTGAACACCCCTGAACACTCTTGAACCGTCTTGAGTTGAGTTGGCTGTTCAAGGTTGTTCAAACCTGTTCAAAAGACATGTTAGCGAAATATTTTTCTTTTTTTAACAAGCAAAGGTGAAACACAGGGGAGATCCTTTCACTGGGATTTTAAACATGAGGGCTTAGGCAGCTTGAGATCCACAAAAATAACAAGGCGACTCTAAATTGAACAAAAGGACAAAGATCAAGATTTGAACTATCACCGGCTCTGACTGGGGACTGGCTTTTGCTCAAAAGCCAAAGAACTCAACTACTCTAGTTTTGCAAACTGCTGCAAAAGGTCTAATAAAACTCGCAAGAAAGGAAAGACACACCAAATAGAAGTAAACCTAAACTAATATATACAATAGGACACATGAACCTTGACTAAAGCTTCAACAATTTGAGATCTTGCCCATTATAGGAAAATGGTAAGATCGTTCCATCTGGATAAGCCAACTTAAAAGCATTCGTTCCCAATTCTTCAGTGATAACAAAGAGGCCTTTCCAAAGTGATTCAAATTTACTGTGGGCGCCTTTCAGAGCTTTTCTTTTGTCCCATAGCAAAACCTCATCTCCTTTCAGAAAACTTCTGGGTCTTGCTTTCCTATCAAAAATGCTTTTCACTCTAGCTTGATGCTCAGTAATCTTATCTACCAAAGCTTCTCTTTCTTCTTCTAGTTTATGCAAGTACATGATTCTTTTCTCCAAGGAGTCTTTAAAAGTTTGATCCTCAATGGCCATTTGCAGCTTAGCTGCGGAGAGTTCCAAAGGAACTGATACTTGTGCCCCAATTCCATACACCAATTCAAAGGGTGCCATACCGATTGCTCTTTTAGGCGTAATTTGTATCAGCCCAAAGGGCTTCAAAAAGTTTCTTATGCCAATTTTTGCCACTATCATCCACTAGCTTTTCATGATCATTATCAGATTTTTATTACTTGACTTGGCCTGTCCATTTCCACGGGGGAAATAATCAGACGATTGAGCTAGAGAGATATTATGATCAAAATAGAAGAGGGAAAGCTCCTGCGAGGAGAAGGAAGTGGCATTATCTGCTACAACCTTTTGGGGTACTCCAAAATGCACCAAGATGTTATCTTTTAAGAAATCACAAACTACCTGAGAATTAGCCTTTTTGGTTGGAATAGCCTCGACCCACTTAGTGAAGTAGTCAATCGCTGTTAGGATATAAATGTGACTTGCACTTGACTAGGGGGGGCTGATAGGGCCGATAAAATCAATACCCCATTGTTTGAACGGTTCTCTTACCACAACTGGTCTTAAAGGCAAAGCAACTAATTGAGGCCTTCCAGAGAACAATTGACATTTTCCACAATTCCTGATGAATGCATAAGCATCCTTGAACATACCTGGCCAATAAAAACAATTTTGAAGAATTTTGAATGTCGTTACAGTAGATGAGAAATGGCCTCCACAGGCTTCTTCATGAAAGGTTTTGAGCAACTGCAATTGCTGACTTTTATCCACACATCTTAGAAAAGTACCATCCAGACCCCTTTTATACAACACACCTCGCCATATTACATACTTTGCAGCTTGCAGCCTCAGAGTTCATCTTTCTTTAGGTGACATCCTTTGTGGACATTCTCCATAAGTCAGGAAATAGGCAATGACACATAACCAGGAATCTGTTAAACTGACCAATAATACTTGAGATATTTCACATTCTGAATTTTCAGGATGACTAACATTTTCTGCAATGAATTTACACAGGCCCCTGCCTCTGACCAGTTTAGTGGGCTTTATTATCAAATCATATTCTTGAATCTTCATCACCCATGCTGCTCTTTTGTTCATGGCTATTTCTTGTTGGGTGAGAAGTGCCTTCACTGCTGAATTAGGGACAAACACTATAGAATGAGAATGAAGGATATAGAATCTGAACTGCTTAACTGATTTCACCACAGCAAAGGCTTTCTTTTCAATGGGGGAATACTTTAGTTCATGTTTTTTTAACGGTGTACTCATGAAAGCAATGGGAGCTTCATTTCCCGAAACATCCTTTTGAGTTAGAATTCCAGACAGTGTGATCAGAAGCATAACAATAAATGATAAAATCTTTGTTGTAGTCAGGGTAAACTAGAGATGGGGCATTTGCTACAGTTGTCTTAATTGCTCCAAAAGTTTTTCTACCTTCTTCTATCCACTTAAAGGGATGTTTTTCACTCATCATTCCTACTATGTGCCTTGTTAAATCAGAAAAATCTGGGACAAAAGCTATTAAAAAGTTAATCTGACCGAAGAAAGATTTGACTCCTATTCTCATTGAAGGTAGACTGATTTGTTGAATAGCCCTTACTCTTTCGGGATCGATCCTAATCCCTTCTTTGGAAATGATATGTCCCAACAATTTTCCCCCAGTCACACCAAAAACTAATTTTTTAGGATTAAGAGATATGCCATGATCTCTATACCTCTGTAGGACTGATTTGAGATCTCGGACATGATGTTTCCTTCTTTTGGAGTACATAGTTAAATCATCAAGGTAAATTACTATAATTCTATTTTTCAAATCGGCAAAAGAAGAATCTATTGCCCTTTGGAAAGTTGCCCCTGCATTAATCAGGCCAAAGGGCATCCTATTGTAAGCAAAAGTTCCCCATGGCGTAGTAAAAGAAGTCTTCTGTTTATCTTCATTGGCCACACTTACCTGATTATATCCAGAAAACCCATCAAGCAGAGACATCATTTCTGACCCGACAACTGCCTGTAATATGTGTTCCATTTTGGGCAGGGCGTAATTATCTTTTAGACTGGCCTGATTTAAATTCCTGAAATCTACACAAATTCTTATTTCACCATTCTTTTTTCTGACAGGAACAATATTGGCGATCCAAGTTGAGTGATGAATAGGGTAAATGATTCTAGCTTTTAGCATTTTGTCAACTTCCTTTAGAATCGTTTCAGAAACCTTAGGGTTGTAACTACAAAGCTTTTGTCTGAAAGGTTTTGATTCAGGCTTGAGAGGGATGTGATGACTGAAGTTCCCTTTTCAAAAGTCTTTAAGATCACTATAATCCCAAGCAAAAACATCAGTGTAGGCTGTTAACAGGATCTGAAGGTTTTTCTTTTCTTGGACAGAAAAAGTTTTACCTATAGATATCCATTTGGTTTCGGCCATAGTGCCAATGTTTACCTTGTCATATTCCTTTTGCACATCTGATTGAGAATTTTTTCTTGAAATGAAACTATCATCTTTTTGAGAAAACAAGTTCTCTAAGGAAACCAAACCTTTGAGAATTTTTTTGCTCTTCAACTGGACAACATCTTCTTCTGGTAAGAATTCAGGATTAGACCCTTCACTATCTTCATTCATTCCTTCAAAGTACATGGAAGAGAAAGCTTCTACACACGCCATAGAATCCTTAATCTGGGTATCATCTTCAAAAACTTGCAGTTGTTCAATGTTATCTGGGACAACTAGTCTATATATCATCGCAACCCTATATGTTCCTGTTTTGAAATCTGGGTGAGGGAGAAGTAGAGATGATGATACAACTAGGAATCAACCCTTGTATTGAGACTCCTGGGAATAGCTTCTATGGAAAAAGCTTCAAAAGAATCCATTTTGCCCGACACTAAATTTTTGTAATGTCTCAGACACTCATTTTTTACTGTAAACTGACCCTTTACTTGTTTGACGATAAGCTGCGTCGCCTTTCACAAAAAGTGCCTTTATTCCCAATGTCTTGGCTTCTCGTAACCCTAACAACAGAGCCTCATATTCGGCGGTATTATTGGTATTTTTAAAATCTAGTTTGTAAGAGAAAGGGATATATTGATCATCAGGCCCTTTAAAAACTACACCAACTCCAGAACCCGCAGAAGCACAACTACCATCAAACTCCATCAACCAAATTTTCTCATTTCCACTAGAGTGTTCACAGATAGGAGGGGTTTCATCTGAGAAAATCATGTAATTACCAAACTCACAATCTTCAAATAAAATTTGTGCCTTAGGATCATCAGATGGAATTACAGTGTATTTGTTCTTGGCTTTAGGTTCTAGTTTGACCTTTTTCTTCCCAATAGGGATGATGGCTTCTGACCAATCCATGTTTATTTCCCCACTCATGTCTCTGCAGAAAGTTCTACTCAAGAGCATACCATAACTTGCAGGTATGTTTGCTACTAAAATAGTTATCTTGAGTCTCTTTACAGGATGGGCAGCTAAAACAGCTTGAGCAGCTTTAACTTGACTGATTAAGGGCACTTGTTTCCCATCCATAGAAAAGCATCTCCCAAAAGTTTTGGTCATGGTTAAACCTAAAGCTTTGGCTACAGATGAGGGCATAACGTTATCAGAGGCACTTGAATCTATAATGCAATTACTCAATTTAAGACTATTTAGGAGTAGAGAAATATAAAAGGGGTTAGGCTTCCTGGTTCCATCAAATTCACATTTCAGTTCTGGTGTAGGAGTGATAGCAGTGTCACTCTGATTCATAACAAATGGTGAAACAACTGCAGGAATATCAACTGGATCACAAGTTTGGTCAATGGTACATTTTTTAGACTGTGATGAGTCCAAAAGGTCACCTTTCACGTACTTGACCAATTTATCTAGTTCTTTGGGATTTAATCTTAGATATTCCGCAGGGGAGATTTGGATAGCAGAAGACTTGCAAAATTCTACAATATCAAAAGAGGACATGCTAGAATCTTTTTGCACAACCTTAACATCAGGAGTCAAAGGACTAGGAGAAGAAGCATTACTTACAGGATCTTGAGTCTTATGGAAAGGATTAGCTAAAGTTGAAGTGTTCTTTGAAAACTTTTGATTTCGAGTAAGCATAGCACAAGCAGGATCCCCAAGAGTGACCATAATATCTCCTCTTTCTGAGTCAGATTCATATTCTAAAAAGTATGAACTAGAGTCGCCAGGTCTATCTTGAGGGAGCTCTTCCACAGTACATTCTCCTAACATATCTTTGGTGGCCTCCATTTGTACATGTCTTTGCATATCAGGGCAAGAATTACCATCGTGATCTATTGTTAGATGAAAAGAACACATGACAACTTCTTTTGGTGAAGCTTCTAAGGACAATCTTGGTTGAGTAGAAGGCAACAGAGGAGTTTTATTGTGCCATGGATTAGGCTTCTTTCGGCTGATATCTTGATAAGGAGAAGGGAATGAAGATCCTTGTTTTGGTAACTATCTTTTCAAGGCAATTACGTCATTCATGAGTCTTTGAACAACTGGATCTGTAGGAGTTGAAGTAGAAGGTTGAAAATGAGAAATCTGAACATCTTTTCTCCATTTGTCGGCTGTAATAAGATCATCTTCTAACTCAGTGGCCTATTCCTGGGCAACAGCTAAATCAGCTGGCCTGCTCCTTCTTAAGTGAAAACCTATGTCTGGGGGCATAGAGTTTACAAAGAAACATTGTTGGTTCTCAGGGGTTGGTCTTTTGGTAACATGAATTCTATGGATAACTTTGTTGTTTCTTGCCACATAATCTCTCATTGGCTCATGAATCTCTTTCTTCATTTGTGTTAATTGTGCTAGAAAATAATGTTCATCATTGGCCCCTTTAAAACGTCCTTCAAATGCGGTCTTCATGGTTTGCCAATTTGTAATTGATCCAGCTGGAAAATGGCCAAACCATTCCGCAGCTCCTTCTGAGAGAGATTGAGCAAAGAGTCTTACTGCTACATCTTCATGTTGCACTGCCAGAATGGCAGTAGCTACATTGAATGCATTCAAGTGCTCATCTATCAAAACTTTGCCATCTCTAGAAAATTTAGGTAAGAATTCTTTAATACCTTTAGGGAGAGGATGATGAGCTCCCAAATTTAAAGGACCAACGGCTGCACCCCATGGCTGAGCCATAACTACACTTGGAAAGATTGTTACTAGAGGTGGTGCTTGAATACCAGACAAAGTTAAAGCTTGCCAGACACTAGAGGACGAAGAAGAATTGGGAGCAGTTTTAGGAGGGGAAGAAGGTCTACTCTTGGCTTT
>MU228177.1:1264253-1279464 GCA_018584345.1 Thuja plicata
AGGAGGGGAAGAAGGTCTACTCTTGGCTTTGGGTCTTAAGATGGAAGAGGTCAAAAAATGAAGATTTTGCAAACTTTCAAAGAAAGTATCAAAAATACCCTCCTTCCTCTGAGACCTGGTGTAAGGTCGAGAATCCAGTATTATTTTCTCTTATTGCCTATGAGGAATTCTGTCAACGACTTGTACCTCTTGGGCGATTGGGAGTCCTCTCAACCATTCTCCTATATCTCCCTCTTCTTCTAAAACTAGGAGAACTTGTTGATACTGGTGATAGCTGGTCTTTAAATTCCAAGCAACAGTGTTCAAATCATAAATTATGTCCTCTTGAGTATTTTGGAAGTTAAGGTCTGGTTGAATAACAGGAGGTTTCTCCTCAAAATTTGGTATTATCACAGCTGGTAGGACCATAACTTGTTCATAAAATAGAGTATTTAACACAGGTCTACACTATAAGCGCTCCCCAGCAGAGTCGCCAAAAATATGTTAGTGAACAGATTTGTCTTTCTACAAAAAAACCTTTTAAGTTTACTCTATCACACTTAAAAGACAAACTATTTCTAACAGTTGGGTAAGTATCTTTTGTGATCACTTCCCTCTAAATTTTATAACAGGTACAACTCCCTAATATGATATTCAATGAAATGAAATAATGATTTAATTGATTAGCTTTTAACCAGAAAGCTTATAAAGGCTGCAATATCATTCTTTGATGATATGATTCTAAGCAAACATGAAGGAAATATAACCAAATAATGAATAGGAAGGAAACACAGTCACTTCCGCAATGGCATTTCATGAAAACATAAACAACTTCTTGACTACAGATAATAGGAAATAGATAAAACCCAGAATTTAGATATCATGAGACAGTAGACATATATATAAAATAGGCCAAACAATATGTCGACATAGGATACCTTGCTTTGGTTTATAAACAACACAGATTCAATAACCTTCCTGTCATATATTTCAGAAATTACTACACAGATAAGTGTCTGAAATCTATTCTGTTCATAATATTTAACAATCTGAACTATAATTATCAAAAACTATATCTATCAGTCAAAAGTTTTTTGAACCCTTTCAAAGTTTGAGTACCTGAAATAAATAGTAGCAGAGCACTGAGAGGCCTCCCAAAAAACACGGCCTCTCGGGAAAATAGTTAAATAACTAAACCACTAGAAAGAGGACACACGTCCTATAAGTTTTGCATGCTAATTCAATAAAAACTAGATAGCCAAATCAGGCTCCTTATCAGTCAGGGCAACTTTTTGGATTTGTTTAGCTTCAGCTTCATATTCATTATTTTCCGTAATAGCACTTCTTATCAGAGCAATGCGCCAACTGATTTTTTTCCTGAGAATGAAGAAAAGGGACTCTTCGGCACCTTTTAGTGACTTTTCTATATAGAATCTATTAAAGCCATGCCTCTCAATTTCCATAAATTTGGTCATTGCTGACACCCATGTTTCCTCATCTATACCCCATACTTGGCACTGAGCCTACAACTCTCCTATCACTATCTCAGTGTCATGAAGAATTGAATGTGAATCTTTAATGTATTGCCTGCCATTATTGAGCACTTGAGACATCCATTCATCAACTGAAGAAACCAAATTCCACCCCCTCTGAACTTGATTCAGCAATGTCTTACTTTCTTCAGAATTTTGATCAAACACCTGAGATGATTGGGACAACAGGGTAGCATCGAAGTTGTAGAATGTATTAATAAACTAGGAAAGTGAAACAATGGTCTATTTCAATTCCTTCTTCTCTTTGCTATCTTGCACCGATGTAATCAACATTTGTTGGGCTATTTCCTTGAAAAGGTGGTTCTTTCTGGCTCTGTCCATTGTCCCTAACTCAATTTTGGTTACTTCAAAATCCTCAACCTCCACATCTTGCTTTTCTTCCTTTGGTCTGTTAGTAGCTACCTCAGCTGTCCACTTCCCAGTTTTAGCATCAGAAAACATGCATGCTGTACTCTTCACCTTTTTGGCTTTAGGAGTCTTTTGAGCATATTTTCTAACAATATCCTACACTGGAATTGATACAGGAATCAGACTCCGCTTCTTATTAACTGAAGAAGTTAACCATTTGGTAGTGTCACTAGTTGTTGCTGGTTGAGGGACAACTTTAGCAAGGGTGTCCATTAGATTCAGGGTTACATCATCGAGGTCAAAGAGATCCTTCTCGATTTGGTCATCATCTCCAATTTGATAGTTCAAGTCTCCAAACTTGTCATCCTCTAGGTTAACTGTCTCTATCTACTCCTGAGTCATCTTCACTTTCCTTTGTGATCGGGATCTCGACCTGGTAATGCGTTGAGGAGAGGCCTTAGTGGAAAGTTCTGCCACAGACTTCTTCTTAGAATCTTTCTTCTGCTGCTTATCAGAGGAACCTGCATTACCAGATGGTTTAGGCATATTAGAAACAAAGGGGGAGGAAAATAAAATTGAAGATTTAACTCCAATCATTTTAGGACTAGACTGCTCTCTTTTTGCTTGCAGCCATTTTTCAGTTAATTTGAGAGCATGTTGTGTTCTGCATTTAATGTCATCTTCCTCCTCCTTCGACCAATCAACATTTATCTCTTCAGTGTCTAGAAGTCCTTTGAAATTAGGTTCAATCAAATCAGAACCATGATCCATTACCCCCTCTATGCTGAACTGTATTCTCATGGACAAAATTTAGGAAATGCAAAGTCTGCTATGACTTCTGGTCATGACTTGGGATTCATTTGCACAGTCCTCCCAGAGATCCTCTAAATGGGGAACTGGAAACATGTGAGACCTGAGACCTAGGCTGCCGCTAGCAAAGTTTTTGTTATCAAAGCCTGCTCGTTCTGTGTAATAATTGAAATCAAAATGACCAAGGTCACTACCAATACTTATTGCATCTTCAATGGTTGGGCATGAAAGCTTTCCTAGCTGCAACCAAAAGATTTTCTCACCTCGTTCGCCAGGAAGGAAACGTTTCAACACAATGGTGAGCTGTCTACAGACTTCAACAAGGACAAAACAATCAAATGCATATCTAGGCAATTTGGTAGGGGCATCCTCAAAACCACTAATTCTTATATAAGAGAACCTAGGGAACTGGATATAAAAACTCCCAAATCTAGTCACAAACTGTTGAGCTTCTGAACTCATTCTCCTAGTCGAATCTCCAGACATCTCGGAACAAAGCTTACCCATAAAGGTATCATGAACCCTCCTGTAATTCTGAATCACATTGTCTTTGTGAAGTATAGGAAAATATTCAAAAACACACATGCCATCAATCCAAGGCTCATGGATCATACCATCCCATATCCTACTACATGCTAGACAATACATTAGATAAGAAGACATATAAAAGCTACAACCAGTAAGCTTGGAACTATTCAGTTGTTCCCTTATAGATTTTGCAATTAATTCAGCCCAATCCAACTTGTGTTTGCCCTCTATAATAATTTCTACATAACAGAACAACCAGTTAGAAAATAAGGAAGCCCCAGGTGACCCTCTGACTCTATGTAACATTACCATAATATCACTAATGTATGGACGCACATGATTTCTTCTTAGCTTTTTGGGTAAGCGAGAACCTCCCCTTTGGGCATTTAGTAACCAATGTTTTGCTATTGCAGTTCAGTTTGCGTCAGCATTTGGCTTAAATTTAACAAGAGATTGGGCGGGAGAGAAAGCAGAAAAGGTCCGCTCTTGGATTTGGAAAGCCGAAGCGACAATTCCTCTATTCACAACCATTAATACCTCACCATTCCTTTTAAGAATTGATTCGGTTTGCTAATCATAATGTCTGATACACTCATGAATAAGTTCAGGACATACCACTGCAGGAGGGAAACAAGCAGCTATACACAACCCACTACTTAAAATTTGCATAGAAGGAATGTTCTCCTTGACAGATGTAGTAAGTCTATCAGCTATTCCCTCAACATCATATCCCTCTAAATCTGTCTGTTACAGTAGGATTTTCGCAGACCAAACTAGACACACTCCCAAAGAAATGAAATGCTGACTTCATTCTTGCAAGAACAGACTGCGAATTGCTACGGAAACTCCCATGAAATTCAAAAGCTCCTAAATTTAAACACTGGAGGAGTGACAAGCCTGACTTACCTTAATCTCTGAGGAAAATTCTATAACCGGAGCTCCAAAAACCCTTACCTCCACTCTTTGCGCATACAGACAGTGACAGTTTTTCAAAAGAAACATGAACGCCAAGAAGGGTTTTAAAAGAAACACCATGAATAAGTAATTAATTTCCCATAATTAAGGCAATAAAATCTCAAAGAATGAAGTGACCGTTCACACACGCAATCATTTACTGCCACTTGCACAAACTCTTATGCCGCATGAATTCCTCATTAATTCGACAGCTCAGACATGACTTAACCGCCGCCAATACATCTCTTCATTAAAAGCCTTACCCGAGTGGGGTCCACATCTGAAAAGATAGCTGTTGTCCTTCGTTTATGCCACATGTCACTTTTTAAAATCCTTGAACACTCTTGAACCGAGTTCAAGGCTGTTCATATGTGTTCACCACTGTTCAAGCCTATTCCTGTATATCCCGCCTACATTCTCAAACAAGAAGTCACATACTTAACAATAAAATTCCATCTTTGACTAACCAAAAGTTTTGTATCTTGCAATCATGAAACACCTCTTTTAGCAAAAACGCTATTCACTTGCTACCGCTTCATAAAAATATGAACAAGCTTGAACACCCCTGAACCATCTTGAACTGAGTTCAAGGCTGTTCAAGGTTGTTCAAACCTGTTCAAACCTATTCAAAAGACATGTTAGCAAAATATTTTTCTTTTTTTAACAAGCAAAGGTGAAACACAAGGGAGATCCTTTCGCTGGGATTTTAAACATGAGGGCTTAGGCAACTTGAGATCCACAAAAATAACAAGGCAACTCTAAATTGAACAAAAGGACAAAGATCAAGATTTGAAATAACACAAAGGTAGTTTATTGTGTGTCCGAAAAGGATCTATGAGGGAAACATTATCAAAGAAAAGCATTGTGGAAGCCTAGTTGGACACTTTGGGGTGGAAAAAACATTGGAACTTGTTAGAAGGTTTTACCATTGGCCCAAATTGCAAATAGATGTCAGGAGCTTTGTGGAAAGTTGTTCAGTTTGTCAACAAGACAAAGGGCATACCTCCAATGCAGGGTTATAAACTCCTTTACCCATCCCTTCAAAACCCTAGGATTTAGTAAGTATGGACTTTGTCCTAGGTCTCCCAAAGACCAAATCTAGATTTGATAGCATTTATGATGTAGTAGATAGATTTTCAAAGATGGCACACTTCATTCCTTGTAGAAAAACTCATGATGCATCTCACATAGCAGGATTATTATTCATATAAGTTGTAAGACTTCATGGACTACCACTTTCAATCATATTAGATAGGGATCCTAATTTTTTAGGACATTTTTGGAGAACACTATGGAGAAAGCTAGGAACAAATGTTTCTCTGTCATCTGCATATCACCCACAACCTGATGGTCTGACAGAAGTCATAAATAGGTCCCTTGGAAACCTTTTAAGATGCCTCACCCAAGAACATGGAGCCACCTAGGATACTTTCATAGCACAAGTAGAATTCTCATTCAATGATTCAGTCAATAGGATTATTGGTTTAACTCCATTTCAGATTGTATATGGTACTCACCCTAGAGGGGTATTGGAACTCAGAGACATCAAAGACATGGAAAAAAGAAGTGCCCTAGTAGAAGACTTTGTTGAAGTAATGCAGAACATTCACGAACAAGTGTAGACCAAACTACAACATACCACTGAGAAGTACAAGGAATAGGCTGACAAAAAGAGGAGAGACTTACAGTTCAGAGTGGGAGATTTGGTGATGACCCACCTCAAGAAAGAGAGGCTACCCAAGGTGAAATATCAAAGCTTATGATGAAAAAGCTTGCCCCTTTCAAGATTATGAAGAAATGTGGCAATAATGCCTACAATATTGATCTCCCTTCTCACATTGGTTTATCTCCTATCTTTAATGTTGCAGATATCTATGCTTATAAAGGTGCTGTTAGTACTAACGATCTTGCAGGTACTCTAGAGCTTCCTACACTCCAACTACTCAAGTACATGCCCCAAGCAACTCCTCCTAAGATTAAAAGCATTCTAGATAAGAGAGTGAACAAGAAAACTAAGAGGGCCACTTACTATGAGTACTTAGTAAAATGGAAAAATAAAACCTTTGAAGATGCTACCTAGATGACCCCTAAAGACATTTAGAAGACATGATATCGACTTGAAGAACTCCCAACTCAAGATACTTGAGTTACTTTTGCCATGGGGAGAATGGTGCAGGGATCCTCCTGCAATTCCTATTTTTAATGCTTAAGTTGTTTATAATAAGGTGAATCCCTTGGATCACCCTAGTGTGTGCATGTGTGGGTCTATTTTGTAAGGTGAAGGGCCCTAAGGTAAACTATAAACCTTATGGGTGCCTGAAACCATGTTAGTCTCTTTTGGTTATTTTAGTCTTTAGAAATAATTTTATGTTTTGAAACCTTAAGATAGGTTCTTGGTAAGTTTTAGACCTCTCCCAGACCCTTGGAGGTTGGTAGGGTTGACACGTTGTCCAAAATAGCAACTTTGACAAATGTTGCTAAAAAGTTATCTTTTTGCAAAATGTTGCATGAGCAACTTTTGCAAAATGTTGCTCGAGGAATGAAAACTCAAATGGAGGCCACACAAACTTCTTGGAGCATCTGTAACGCCAATATGATGGTATTTGATGTTCTTATGCATTCTAGGAAGGTTAGATGTTATTGTGTATAAAGTGTGATTTTCAGAGAAGGAAATAGAAGAGTTTTCTGAGTTATTTGGAGTGTGTACGACCTGATATGGATTCATTTTGTTGATCCAATTGCAAAAATTTGTGATGCTTTGAGTTATTTCAACATTCTAGTTGGTTTCATTTGTTTTTGTAAAGTTTCATAGGAGTTAGAGTTTTTTTGTTTACTCACTGTCTGAGAATCCCTAGTTTACTGGGTCTGCTCCAAAGATGTGATCCTAACTTGGGATTTATCTAGTGGATTTGCTCAGCCACTTGGGAAATAAAATTTAGGATCATGCTTTTTAAGATTCCTAAAGCTCAGAAGCTCAATGTTGGTTCTATAATTTTTGAGACAAAGCCCTCGGCAAATTATCTCTATGTAATTAGCCTGGTTCTTAGGTACAGTCACATGCATGTGAAATATATGGTTGGAAGGATTGAATCAATGGTGGATCTAGACCATTTTGCGGGTAAGGAAACTATCTAATCCCTTGTGTTCATTCTGTGAACCTGTTGGAATAGTCCCAAGGGATAACTGAGAGGGGGGGTGAACCAGTTATCAGCAAGTTTAATTCTTTTCTCCAATTAATTACAGAATATCATAAGCACATACACATTTAAGATAACACAAAATAGAACACCACAATTTTGGTTACGGGGAAACCAAACTAGGTAAAAACTCTAGTGGGAATTAGCACCCACAAAGAACTGTACTTGAGTATAATAATCCATGTTAGAAGATCTTACAACCCTGTTAGGAGTTTATCTTTACAATGCAATAAGTACAGTGACCTGGTTAAGGATCGGACCCTATTAGGAATCTTTTACAAATAACCCTGTTAGGGGTGAGGAATCACTGTCGAAAAGCTCACTGCTAATATGATGAAGGCTGCAACCTTCAGTAAAATAGATATACAGTATATTTGATAATGAACTGTTTGAGTAGACTTGTTATCTTGATCAGTTCCAATGAATTGTATATACTCTCTGCTTCTTCACATAGATCTTTAACTGATGAATGAAATGGCTTTACTGTCCCAAAACAATCAACATTTTGTTTTATCCTTTTGCTGTGTCTTGTCTTCTCATTCACACTTTGTGATCTTCAAATGAACTACTATAAGTATCTTCTCCAAAAGATATGATCTTTGTTGGCTTTAGGAATCCCTTCAATGCTCCTTTTTTTGGCCAAACCAAGCATGCAACATAATTAGAACCGGGCAACATAAAATGAATAGACGCATCGCTTCATAGAGTCGGCTCCACCAAAATTAACCAAACTTCATGCTTCGGTTGAAACACGATTAGCACCTTTGGTTAATTGTCTTTGACTCATAACTAACCATGAATCTGAACACGCATATCCCATAGATAGACGCAACTAAAGAATCAATAAAATTACTGTCAGATTTCTGAAAACAATCTTCTGAAACTGTGGCTGGTAAATAGAGTAACATAACTCAACTGTTAGTGAACATCTGAATCTGCATGTATGTACATGGTATAGTAACTATGTCTGAAACATAAAAACAACCGCACAAGGCTTCTATATATCCGTACTAAAAAGTGAATACAGTTCACTGCTGTGTACTATATGTTGTCATCAATGACAAACATACAGTCAACTATTTGCACAAAGGAAAATATCCAAAAATATCCCCCTTTGACATTGATGGCAACATATGATTAAAAAAACCATCAATCCAAAAGCATCTTCATTCGTTTTACAATCTTCTCAATATCCTCATCAAAGGTTCCTCTTCATTGTTGCATCTCCTTTGACTGTGTTTTTATTTTCAAGACTATATACTCCCCCCAAGAGTATATGCTCCCCCTTACTATATACTCCCCCTTTGACATAAATGGCAAAGGATGCCAAATACAAATAAGCATAGGTACTACTCCAGAAGTAGAGTAGTCAACCACTCATCAGTCACAAGGGACTGATGCATTTTCTGTGAGTCTTAATCAGACTCAGGAAAGGGAATTTCTCCCAGCTTCTTCCTGAGATACTTAGAAGTATCTTTTGATAGAGGTTTCATGAATATGTCTTCCAACTGATCTTTGGTGCTCACATAATCCAACTTCACTTCTCCTTCTGCAACTTTTTCTCTTAGAACGTGATATTTTATTTCTATGTGTTTTGTCTTTGCGTTCATCACAGGGTTCTTTGACATATTAATAGTGCTAGTGTTGTCACAATGGATGACAATGGGATAATCAATCTGAATTCCAAAGTCTTTAATCATATGTTTGATCCAAACCATTGTTGAACAATTCAATGCGGCTTCTACATACTCAGCTTCTGTTGTTGACTGAGAAATACTATTTTGCTTCTTACTTGTCCAAGTAACCAACTTGTCTCCAAGAAATACTGCTCTTCCTGAGGTACTCTTTCTGTCATCAACGCAACCTGCCCAATCTGCATCTGTGTACACATGAAGTTCTACATTTTATGAGTTAGGATACCATAAACCATAGTCTATAGTTCCCTTTAAATATCTGAATATTATTTTTATTGCCATTAGGTGATTCTGTTTAAGTTCACGTGCAAATATCCCAACAATGCCAACTGCATTAGATATATCTGGTCTAGATTGAGTGAGATAAATGAGTTTTCCTATCATGGATTTGTAAAGTGTTTTGTCAACTGCAGTGGAGTCATCATTTTTAGAAAGCTTGCTTCATGTTATCATAGGAGTGCTTACTAGCTTGCAATCTTCCATCTTGAATGTCTTCAATATCTCCTTTTTACATATTTATACTAATTTATGAATATACCTCTATCCGTCTTCTTTACATTTAATCCTAAAAAGTATTTTATAGGTCCAATCATGCTCATTTCAAATTCACTCTGCATCTCTTTTGCAAATTATGCACTAAGCTTGTCATTACCTTCAAAAATAATGTCATCAACAAAGATAGCAACAAGTAGTAAACCTTCAGGTGTCTCTCTGATGAATAGGTTGTAATTTGCTGCTCCATTTTTGAATCCAATCTTTGTTAAGTACACATCAAGTCTCTCATACCATGCTGTTGGGGCCTATTTAAGTCCATAGAGGGCTTTCTTTAGTCTGCATACCATGTCTGGTTTGTCTGAATGTTTGAATCCTTCAGGCTGCTCTATGTAGACTTCTTCCTTCAAGTCACCGTTCATAAATGCTGACTTGACATCCATCTGATATACTTTGAAGTTCTTGAATTTATCATAGGCCAAAAACAACTTTATAGCTCGCAGTCTACTCATAGGGGAAAATGTATTAGAATAGTCAATTCCTTCTCTTTGCACATATCCTTTACCTACCAATCTTGCTTTCTTTCTTATCACTATACCATCTTCATTCATTTTATTTTTGAATATCTACTTAGTTCCAATCACGTTCTTGTCACAAGGTCTAGGGACCAATTCCCATGTGTCATTCTTCATTATTTGATCTAATTTTTATTGCATTGCACTTTGCCATTCTGAATCATTACATGCATCTTCAACACTTAAGGGTTCAATCTGTGAAAGTAAGCATACCTCTTCATCAACATTTGAACCTTTTGCTTTGGATCTTGTCAAAACTTTACTGCTCTGATCTCCAATGATATCTTCTTTTGAATGGTATCTGGATGTATATTTTAAATTTTTAGGTGTGACACTCTCATCTGTAATCTGTGATTCTTCTTGACTTGTTTTAGGGTTATTGCATGATACATCAATACAGTCAAACATTTCTTCAATAACTATATCTTTATTGATCGGTCTAGGTTCATCTTCAATCATAGGTTCATATTCATAATATCTCTCTTGAATCATGAACTCATCAATATTCACATGGGCATTCTCAATATTTTTCTTCAACCTTAAATTGAAACATCTGTACGCTGTTCTCTTATTAGAGTAACCAAGAAAAATACCTTCATCACTTCTGGCATCAAATTTGCCAACAACATCATCTCTCTTGATGTAGCACTTGCTTCCAAAGATTCTGAAGTACTTTACTGTAGGTACATTACCAAACCAAAGTTCATAAGGTGTTTTGTCTGTGCCTGGTCTTAGTTGGATTCTGTTGATAGTATAGACTATTGTATTGACTACATCTCTCCAATAGGTGTGCACAACTTTCCCTTCAATCATGATAGTGCACGCTGTGTCAAGTATTATTCTGTTTCTCCTTTTTGCAATTCCATTTTATTGAGGGGTTCTAGGTGCACTTAGTTTTCTTTTGATCCCATGTTCTTTGCAGTACTCAAGAAACTTATCAGAGGTGAATTCTCCTCCTCTATCAGATCTCAAACATTTTATCTTTAATCCAGATTCATTATCAACTTTAGCTTTGAATATTTTGAACTTCTCAAAAGCTTCAGATTTGTCTTTTAAGAACGCAACCCACATCATCCTGGAGAAATCATCAACAAACAAAATGAAATACCTTTCACCACAGTATGATCTTGTTTGATTAGGTCCACATAAGTCTGTATGTATTAGATCTAATTTGTTCTCTGCAGAGTTCTGTTTTCTTCTGAATGAGGTCCTCACATGCTTTCCCATCACACATTCCCTGCACATAGTATCAACTGGTCTTGCAATACTAGGAAGGTCTCTTACTGCCTTTACATTACTTATCTTCACTATGTTGTCAAAATTGATATGACAAAGTCTTTTGTGCCAAAGCTATCTGTCATCCACTTTTGCAACAAAACAACTTACTTCAGAGTTAAGCTGAAAAACATCACCTTTGGTCTTTGAGCCTGATGCAATCATGTCTCCTTCCTTGTTTTTAATAATGCATCTATTGTTTTTGAATTCCAACTGATATCATTTATCTAAAAATTATCCAACACTTAGTAAGTTATGATGCAAACCATCAACATACAAAATATCATCTATTTCGTTCTTTCCATCTAAGATGATAGATCCTCTGCCTATGATAGGTTTGGGAGTGTTATCTCCAAATCTAACCATGCCACCTTTGTACTTATCTAGATGTACACATATATCTTTTTCACCTGTCATGTGATGTGAACACCCATTATCTATGATCTAGTCTATTCTGATGTCAGCTTGTGAAACTAAAGCCAATTCTTGTACTTTCTTTTCATCTTCAATTTCTATTTTAACAATCATTTTTTCATTATCTTTAATTGCTAAAAATCCAATTTCATCTTGTTCTGAATCATCATTAGTTACACCATCTTCAACATGATAGCATTCCTTAGTGTATTTGGGTTTGTAATTTGATCTGTACTTCTTGACTCTTGTAGGACACTTGGATGCAAAGTGGCCAACTTTGTTGAATGAAAAACATTTGAATGGTAGTTGTCCTTCACATTTTCCTTTGCCTTTCGTTTCTTTCTTAGAAATCATAGAAATCATTTCTTCTAGTTCTTTATCAACTTCTTCTTTCTCATTATTACTAGACATGCTCAAGGATTTCTTGCCATGGACTGAGGCTTTGAAAGCTATTTCCATTTTAGGTTATGTCTTCAATCTTGATATCTCAAATGTAGATATTTTGCTGATTAAGGTTTCTCTTTTGAAGTCCTTTGAGAATTGCATGGTTTCATCCAAGATGTTTATCTTGCTTTCATAATCTGCTGTCAATGTGGTCATCAATTTGTCTATTATATCATCCTCTGAAATTTCTCCACCATTGTTCCTGATTCCTGAGACTGCTTCATTAATCCTCTGATTGTAAGCTTTGATGTTTTCTTCAGGTAGCATCTCTAAATTGTTGTATCTTTTCTTCCATGTCTTTCTGTGTGCATTCTTGGCTTGGATGTCTCCTTCAAACATGTCTTCTAGGTATTTCCAAATTGAATATGCTTTGTTTGCCTTCTTGATCTCAGAAAATTCTCTATTAGATAGGGCACGGATTAGGGATTCTTTGGCAATTCCATTTTGGGTGAATACTTCCTTTTGTTTATTAGTAGAATCTTCTTCTGTAAGGTCCTTCAAGATAGGAACATCAATTTAGTGAGTAGCAACCTCATAGATCTCAAAACCAATGCACTGAAGATGTGTTATCATTTTGTTCTTCCAGTCAAGATAATTCTCTCCATCAAACTTAGGACTCTCTTTCCTGAAGTACGCCATCTGATCTACCTTAAGCTGTTGGGATTTCTCTCCAAGGCACTTGACTCTGATACCAATTGTTGGAATAGTCCCAAGGGATAACTGAGAGGGGGGGGGGGGTGAATCAATTATTAGAAAGTTTAACTCTTTTCTCCAATTAATTACAGAATACCATAAGCACATACACATTTAAGATAACACAAAATAGAACACTGCAATTTTGGTTACGGGGAAACCAAACTAGGTAAAAAACCCGATGAGAATTAGCACCCGCAAAGAAGTGTACTTGAGTATAATAATCCCTATTAGAAGATCTTACAACCCTGTTAGGAGTTTATCTTTACAATGAAATTGATAAGTATAGTGACCTGGTTAAGGATCAGACCCTGTTAGGAGTCTTTTACAAATAACCCTAGTAGGGGTGAGGACTCACTGTCTAAAAGCTCACTGCTAATATGATGAAGGCTGCAACCTTCAGTAAAACAAATATACACTATATCTGATAATGAACTATTTGAGTAGACCTGCTATCTTGATTAGTTCCAGTGAATTGTATATACTCTCTACTTCTTCACATAGATCTTTAACTGATGAATGAAATGGCTTTACTATCCCAAAACAATCAACATTCTATTATGTCCTTTTGTTGTCTCTTGTCTTCTCATTCACACTTTGTGATATTCAAATGAACTACTATAAGTATCTTCTCCAAAAGATATGATCTTTTTCGGATTTAGGAATCCCTTCAATGCTCCTTTTGTCGGCCAAACTAAGCAGACAACATAATTAGAACCGCACAACTTAAAATGAATAGACGCATCGCTTCATATAATCAACTCCATCAAAATTACCCAAACGTCATGCTTCGGTTGAAACATGATTAGCGCCTTTGGTTAATTGTCTTTGAATCATAAGTAAACATGAATATGAACACACATATCCCATAGATAAATGCAACTGAAGAATAAATAAAATTATTGTCGGCTTTCTGAAAATAATCTTCTGAAACTGTGGCTGGTAAACAGACTAACATAACTCAACTGTTACTGAATATATGAATATGGGTGTATGTACATGGTATAGTAACTGTGTTTGAAACATAAAAACAACTGCGTAAGGCTTTTATATATCTATACTGAAAATTGAATACAGTTCACTGCTGTATACTATATGTTGTCATCAATGACAAACATACAGTCAACTATTTGCACAAAGGTAAATCTCCAACAAAACCCACCTTAGACCACTTTCTTAGTAATCCAAGCCTAACCTAGCTAATTAGGTCTGTGAGCTTTGCAAGAGTTCAATGGTGCAGGTGTAGAGTGAAGTGCTAAGGCTTTGGGGGGTTTCAAAACTCCATAAAAGGGTATCTAGAAACCTATTCATACCAGTCAGATCCTTCTGATGAACCATAACTGTTTGAATGTTTGAAGATGTTAAGTTGATCATCGACATACATAAAGATAATGCAAGACATTAAATCAATTAATGGATTTTGTTGTCATTGCTGTCAATTTTATATAATCTGATTGGTTATATACAAAGTGTCAAAGACTTCAGAGAATCAAAAAGATAAAGATTATGTTTTCAGTAATGCATAAAAGATCAGTATTCACTAAGTGACTGCAAACACCAATGGGTAGTGTTAGCTCATTTTCTTGTATGAATCGATTAAAACAATAATAAATGTTTAACCCTCTATTCCCAACTTAGATTTATACATGAATAAGGCTAATTAACAAGGATAAAAAATCCTCCTACACTTTGGGCTCCACATACCCAGGCGGGTGCACCTTTGACAGACTCACTGAATAACAGAGAATCTCACAGTGGATTAAGGATTTGCAATCCTTCTTATTTTTATGCCAGTTTGGCTTACGAAGGCTAACCTATTGATTCACTCTTCAAGGAATCACTAAGATGAACTGTATTCTTCAATACAATCAACTATACATACAAGTTCTTGACAACAGAAGGTAAAGGTTTTAATATTTAAATCGATGATAACAACCACATATTAGCATATTGACCAGTCCCTAATCATGGGTAATAGAGTCATAGCAGAGCATACACATATTCATACAATCAATCGGAACACAATTGAACCCCAGATAGAGTGCCTTACAAACTATCCTCTCATTCCTCACACCAATGAATCAAATCCTTGCACAAACCCTAATTCTCTGCAATCACCTGCAAGATCTATACTCTCCTTGAAAATAACTCACAAACAAGAACATGACTACCTTGTAATCAGTATACTCAAAATGCCTTACAAATTGAACATACAAGAATTAATTGCAAATGCAAGAAGACACCATTGACATAAA
>MU228177.1:1290959-1301175 GCA_018584345.1 Thuja plicata
CACCTATCACACGAGCCACTAAGAAGAGGAAGAACATGGATCCTAATCTTGCCGCTAGCTCATCTAATCCTACGACTGACAATACCAACACCATGGTCACTTATGCGCCTCAGCCCAATGATCAAATCAAACATATCTGGGTAGACAGTAATGAAACTCCCACTCTAAGTATCGTGGAAACATTTATCAACCACCCAACGCTTGTCCACATGGTAAACACCATGAGTGGACGCAACAACAACCAGGTACTCTTGGACATCCAACAACAAGGACTTCAACTTCCACCTTGCATTATACCCACACTTGTCACACAACCTATGGAACTTCCAAGGGAATGTCCTTATCCCACTAGAAATGAAGTTTTTGATCCACTTCAACGGGCCCTACAAGTAGGAACTCTTCTCATGCAAGTAGTTCATCCCTCCATTCCACCTTCCATCATACACACAACACCCTCACCTACCTCAGGAGCCCCGCCTCCTGATGCCACATCAACAGCACAAACAATACCCCCTATCACTATGCAAGCACCTCCGCAAGCCACAGTCACTCCTCTTTCGCAAGCAATCCCAACATTCGTTGCAAACTTTCCACCACCACCACCAGTCAACACACAACAAACCACCATTCCACCCATTCCTACTCAACCCATTCAAAGTGCTACAACCAGTTCACAACATCAAAGCACCCAAGTCTCCATGCCTATTCCGCCTTTCTTCACCATAGGCATGCCACATACCAATGCCTATAACCAACCCTTATTTCCGCAAGGGTCCACTTTTCCCACTCCACCAACAACGCAATCACAACGAATGCCAACAGTTCCACCTCAAACGTTGTTCAACCCAAATCCCCCCACACTGCAACCATCCACGAATCCCTTCGCCATACCCCAAATTCCCATCCAACCTATCCAACGACAACAACAACAACCTATCCAACATCAACAACAACCTATCCAATAGCAACAACAACAACAACCTATCCAACAGTAGCAACATCAACCTATCCAACAACAACCTATCCAACAGCAACAACAATAACCTATTCAGCAACAACAATCCATCCAGCAACCATCTCAGCATCAAAAATTGCAACAACAAATCACCAACCCATTCACATCCCAAGCGCAACAACATGTAATCAACCCCTTTGCAGCTGCACAACCCACTATCCAAACTACTTAGCAGCCACAACCAGAAATGTAGGGGGAAAATCCCTTCATGGCACAACCACTGCAACACTTTGTTAATCCTTTTATCCAACTTGTGCAACAACAACAAACTCATTCTGCTAACTACATAGCCATACCATCTTCCGCTACATCACAAACAATTCCCCCTCATCAACAAGTTCTCATTGGGGGAATTTTGTCGCAAAACACTTATCCTCCATCCTATACAGGTGCACAACAGGTTCATCCCACCTATCCAATGCCGCAACAAATACAAGCATATTTCCAATAGTTGCAACAATCTTATCAAGCGCCGACACCTCCTCCACTGCAATATTCCACTCAACCACAACTTCCACCACAGCAACCCGTATACGTTGACCAACAACCATCCTACCAAAAACTACAATATCCCCCATAGAATCCTCCATACTTGCCTTTCGATCCATATCAGGTTCAAGAAAATCCTGCAATCACGATCAACAATCCTCCCCCGCAAATCAATCATGAATGGGAGGAAATGAAGAATGCTCTCAAGGAGTTAAAGGCTGGGACAGAGGCTAAAACATTTAAGTTCGAAGAGGTATGTCCTTATCCTTTTGACCGATCTATCACTGCTATACCCTTCCCCAAGCATTTTGAGATCCCAAAATTTGATAAATATCAGGGGAAGGGCGATCCTGTGAGTCACGTGAAAGAATTCTACATGGCTTGTCAAGAAGTGGCGTATAGCGATAACTTCCTCATGATACTATTTCCCAAAAGCTTGGGAGGCACCGCTCTTGAATGTTTCTACAAAATCCCTTACGACACATTCTCTACTTTCGCGGAATTATCTAAAAAGTTTGTGGCCCAATATGTACATATTGTCAAAAATGAACTCTCACTCCTTGACCTATGCAATTCCAAACAAAAGGGAGGAGAAAGCCTGGCCAATTATCTTCAGCGCTGGCAAGGGCTTACCACTGTCTTACCAACCCCTAGAGAAACATCTTATCAAAATCTTCATTAACAACCTTCATCCTAAGCTTGCCTATCACATGCGCATGAACTATATACAAACTTATCACGACATCAGAATCAAAGGTATGGACCTTGAATGAGGTCTCATAGAAGAAGGTACCATTAAGCACTACAAAGAATCCTAGCCTGACAAACATAACAATGATCGATTACGATACTGGAACAAGAATAAAAATGCGGTAATAGATGGAGCCACTAACACCAAACACATTCAAGTTGTGGTAGCTAGTCATAATGCACCTACCCAGACTTATCAGAAAGCACCACCAATGTACCCTCAACCTTCTCCCATGTATCAACAACCCACTCCCACGTATCCTCAACCAACATATCAACAAAACATGCACCCTCAAGGTGCACTTATCTATCGTCCTCTAGGGACATCATATCAACACAACTATCAAGGTCCTATGAATTAGACAAATGCTATATCAGTCCCGCATGGACAACAAAGACCTCGCACTTTGAATACGCCACAACGCACATTTATCCCTTTGGGTGAACCTATATATGTCATCTTATGCAAGGTAGTCCAAGCTAACCAAGTCGTGTATCCCAAAACACAGCCATTTGATGACTCAACTCCTAAGCTAGCTTGGTATAAAGACAACAAGTATTCTGAATACCATTGTGTTAAGGGACACACCACCCTCAAATGCATGAAGTTGAAACACTATCTTCAGGATCTCATTGACCGCAAGGAGATTGAAGTAGACTCTCCTGCCCAATCATCACCAAACACAGGCCTTAAAATTTATCAAAATGCATTCCCTAAACACACTTCCGGTCTAGGCCCAGGCAATCCTACTCAGTCCTCTGATCAAGGAAAGGGTAAACACGCATAACATTTATCAACTACGATAACCTCATCGGCTACATATCCCAATTCCGGTCCTCTGTCAATGTCATCCATGTCAAGGGTGTCGATAACCAATGCGCCATCACCACTCGTAGAGGTAGGATAATAGTCACAGGTGCTGGTCCCGCCCCATTTGCTGGGACCCAATGCAATATTTTGGAACACCTAGGGAATACTCCAGCCCAAATTTCCATCTTGGATCTTCTCCTCACATCACCCACTTATCAAGAGATCCTCAACAAAGCTTTGCAAGAATCCCGTATTCCCAGCGACATCAACCTCATTGAATTCCAAAACCTTGTCGAACACCTGTCTACCTCTTATTGGGTCTCCTTTAGACCAACAGACATACCCTCTGAAGAAACCGATCATAATCTCCCACTCCGTATTGCTGTCATGGTTAAAATTTTTTCCATCAAACGGGTCATGATAGATAATGGATCGGCCTTAAATCTGTGTACTCTAAAATTCATAAAATAGTTGGGTTGCATTGAGGCTGATATAACAAATGATTTCATCACAATAAAAGCATATGAAAATCTGGAGCGTACTTTTGAAGGCACAATATCATTGCCCATTCAAGTGGGCCCAGTTATCCAGGATACATTATGTCATGTTGTTGATCTTGACCTCCCCTTTAACATTCTCCTTAGACGCCCATGGATTCATACTATGCAAGCCATTCCATCCAACTATCATCAGTGCATCGAATTCCCATATAAAGGCACTGAGATCACCATCTGCGTAGATCCCAAGCTCTTTGCATACTGCAATGCATTGGAGACATCCTTTCCACATTGCATTCACTGTCTTGGGATTGATATTGGCACCTCTGTCGCCAGCTCATCTCGAACCCATTCAGACCCAGAAACAATCCTCTCCTCCACCTTGTCCATGGTCAAGATCAACAACAAAGGTTGTGGTGAGTACACTTTATCTAATGCCTTCGTAGTTGGAGCACTGCCAATTGATCCTCACACTCAAGGTTGCCAGCCTAATCTAAGAAAAATAGAATCAGAGACAACCAAGGCACTACAATTTGGTTCTACCACTTTTATATCAAAAGGTACATTGACTGGCCAGGAAATGGCACCAAACATCAACCAATGGCTATATAAAGATCCACCACCCAAGGACACAAATCGCCTCAATTACTTCAAAGATAAGTACCCCACAACACACAAACTGGTGACAGAAAAATGGAACTACCAAGGAGGTGGCCTTGGTTATGAAGAGCAAGGAATGAAAGATCCTATTATTCCTACCTGACTAGAAAATCACCTGGGCCTTGGCATGGGCTCTAACACGAATGGGGTCACCAACGATTTCATCAACTATTCCTCTTGTCCATCCCTAGGCAAAATCGTTGACATCGAAGATATCCTGGAAGAGAAAGTTGTGAGAGCTTATGACGATGTTTTCGATGATGAAACCTTCCTAGGCAATGCTATCCTACAACAAATTTCCATCCTCTTCATTGACCTTCCCCTCTGCCATCCTGAACTCATAGACTGGGACCAACCAAGTGTCATACACGTTGACGAGTTCCAAAGTGAGGACGCACTCCTAAGCTTTATGAAAGCAATCAAGCAAAGCAGTGACTGGGGGAAAGACTCAGCATATGTCTACAAACTGGACCCAAAGGCATACTTTGGGGAAGAGGAGAACTTTAGCCACAAAAATGACACAGAAAAAAAAAAAAAAAAAGAGAAAAATCAATCCCCTAGAAAAAACCCCTCTAGGGCGCTATCTGATCATAAAAAAGTAAAAACAAAGGGTGTATCCCCTGTGAAAACCTCTCTGAGGTGCCAGAGGATGAAGATTCTCCTCTTCCTCTTATCCAAGATCACAGACTTGAACAGTCATCAATACTCATTGAAGAAGCAAAACCTGTCAATCTGGGTACTAAAGAAAATCCTGCCATCACATACATAGCAGCATCTCTGACTGAAGTAGAAGAAAGTGATCTTGTCACTTTATTAAAGGAATCCATCAACAAGTTCGCATGGTCTTACTCCCACATGCTAGGGTTAGATCCCAACTTGGTGGTTCACCATCTAGCAGTGGACCTGAACATCAAACCTGTCAAGCAAAAGCTCAGAAAGATGCACCCTAAAGTGGAACTACTTATCAAAGCAGAGCTAGAAAAATTACTCCAAGCCAAGATCATCCGCCCCATCGACTATTCTGACTGGATCTCTAATATGGTGCCCGTCTCTAAGCCTGATAAATCAATCAGGATATGTACATATTTTAGAGATCTCAATAAGACATGTCCCAAGGATGATTCCCCCTGCCAAACATAGACATGATTGTAGATCTCACAATAGGATATGAGATGTTGTCACTCATGGATGACTTTTCTGGATATAATCAGATCCACATTGCAGAAGAAGATCAGCATAAGACAACATTCACAACCCCTTGGGGCACCTTCTACTATAACATGATGCCTTTTTGCTCAAAGAACGCTGGGGCAACCTATCAAAGAGCCATGATTGTCATTTTTCATGACATGATTCACAAGATCCTTGAAGACTATGTGGATGATATCTTGGAAAAATCAGTAAAAAGAGAAGATCACCTAAATGTTCTAGAATGCATCTTTTACAAAATTGGACACTACTGCTTAATGCTCAACCCTAAGAAATGTGTCTTTGGAGTCACATCAGGAAAACTCCCAGGGTTTATTGTATCCAGACAAGGCATTGAAATCAATCCAAAGAAAGTACAAGCTATCATAGAGATGCCTCCACCAAAAACACTCCGACAGCTACACAGCCTTCAAGGAAAGCTACAATCTGTGCACCGTTTCATCTCTCAACTAGCAGACAAGTGCCAACCATTCACTCATCTCCTACGCAAAGACAACACATTCAAGTGGGATCCTTAGTGTCAGAAGAGTTTCGACAAAATCAAAGAATACTTGGCTAATCCACCCATCTTGGTACCACCTGTACCTGGTCGTCCACTCATCCTATACATTTATGCTACTACCATAGCACTGGGGGTGCTCCTTTCTGAATTGAATGATGAAGGCAAAGAAAGAGCTATTTATTATATCAGTCGAACCTTAGTGGGTTAGGAGCTCAATTATTCTCCTATGGAAAAAGCATGTCTGGCAGTGGTCTTTGCCACTCAAAAAATTTGCCACTACATGCTTAGTCACACAACCAAGCTCATTTCAAAGGTGGATCCTCTCAAGTACCTACTCTCTAGGACTACACTTACAGGTCAAATGGGAAAATGGGTTATGTTGCTAAGTGAATTTGATATTCAGTACGTCGACAGAAAAGCCATTAAGGGGCAGGTCATTGCAGATCAGCTAGCCAAAGCACCCTTGGTAAATGCATATCCTTTGGTCATAGAATTTCCAGATGAGCATTTGTACATGATAGAAGAACAACCAACGTGGCAACTCTTCTTTGATGGGTCCTACATAGCTCATGGCGCAGGGGCATGAATACTTTTTGTCACACCTCAAGGTGACTACATTCTCATGTCATTCAAATTGGGTTTTCCCTGCACAAACAACATTGCAGGATATGAAGCACTAACTGCAGGACTCTGCATGGCCGTAGAATGGAACATCACAAATATCCAGGTCTTTGGCGACTCCCAACTCATCATCAAACAAGTCTTGGATGAGTATCAAACCAAAGATGACAAATTGATGCCATTTAAGCAGATGGTTGACAAGCTAAAAGAACACTTCCTCCACTTGCAAATAACACAAACACCACATTTACAGAACAAATTTGTAGATGCAATGGCCACAATTGGCTCCCTTCTTGAGATTCCTCACGAGTCTACGCAATACGAATTCTTAGTTGAGCAACTACATGCTCCTGCTTATGAGAACGATGAATCAAATCGCGTATGTGTCTTGGTTGGTCCCTAGGCCCCGTGGTACCACGATATCCAAGCTTACCTACAAAATGGTATCATATCTCCTCATCTCACTACAAACCAATGCCAAAACTTTATCCGCAAAGCATCTCGTTACACCCTCGTAGCGAATACCCTTTATCGTCGAGGTTATCACAATGTACTCTCTAGATGTCTAGATGAAAATGAAGCTGCCCAGGCTTTACAAGAGGTACATGTTGGAATCTGTGGTGCCCACACAAGTGGCATGGTCCTAGCCAAGAAACTTCTACGTACAAGGTACTATTGGCCTACAATGGAACATGATGGTCGTGAGTTCGTCAAAAAGTGCCTACCTTGTCAACAACATGCTAATTTGATCCATGCTCCTACTTAGGACCTCAGACCTATTGCTCCTCCTTGGCCCTTCTCTTGTTGGGGTTTTAACCTCGTTGGTAAGATTACTCCCCTCTCTTCTGAAGGCCACAAGTACATAATCACAGCTACGGAGTACTTTACAAAGTGGGTTGAAGAAATTCCGCTCACACTCACTACTGGTGTCCAAATATCCAAATTCATCCTCTATCACATCATTGGCTGCTTCGGCATACCCTCCACCATCTTTACAGATCACGGTACACCATTTGAAAATCAACACGTCAGTGATCTCTGTGCTCGCCTCCATATCCATCACCATTTCTCCAGTCCATATTTCCCGCAAGGTAATGGCCAAGCTGAGGTAACTAATAAAACCATCCTCAAAATCCTCAAGAAAGTTGTCAATGATACTAGTCATGACTGACATATCCAGATCAATCCAGCCCTTTGGGAATATCGCACTTCCTACCGTATTCCTACTGGCACTACTCCCTACTCCCTAGTCTATGGTGCTGAAGTAGTCTTACCAATTGAGGTTGAACTACCTTCCCTCCGAGTATCACTAAGAGGCCTGATTAATAATGAAGATAACCGGGTAGCACAACTCACACAGCTGGATCTCCTAGATGAGAAGTGCCAGCAAGCTTATGATCACCTGATTATTTACCAGAATAGAATCAAGCAAAACTGTAACAAGAAGGTTCACCCACACTAGTTCCAGGTAGGGGACCTTGTGCTAAAATAAAATTAGAAAGTGGGTACTGATCGGGAAAAGAAAGGCAAGTTTGAAGTCACTTGGCAAGGCCCATATGTTGTCACTGCATGCTTCAGTTCTGGGGCATATCAACTCTCCACTCCTGAAGGAGAACCATTGAATGATCCTATCAACATCATTCATCTTAGATGCTTCTATGCCTGACGGCTGGTTGTTCATTCCAGTTATTTGAGAAAATCCATAAAAATATATAAAAAAGTCTTGAAAAAAGCATAAAAACAATGTAAAACAGTCCTGAAAAAATCTCTAAAAAGTGAAAAATGAAGCTGAAAAAATGATTGTCCCAGTGAAAACTTGGTAAATAGGCACTTGGGCAATATCAAAAAAATAAAAAAGATCTAAAGAAATAGAAAAAGAAAAATAAAGAAAAAAAAGCTTTCGTCCAACGGTGAAAACTTGGCAGTCAGGCGCCTTGGACAAGTATGCGTGTTGAAAACCTGGAAACATGCATCACACATAATGGACCATTCCATTATCTATCAAAATCTCGTTTCCTTCCATCACCAGCACCACATCTCCACTAATCTCCACATTCCTTATATTCCCTGGGTGTTCGCATATCATACACACTAATCTGCAATGATCTCCCTATCTAATATCTTGAGCTTTTGTACACATAATCTTGTATATTATTGTCCATACATTGTACTATCCCAAACTCTGAGCATTAGTCCTATATATTTCTCGTGTCTTGAGTTGCTCCTTGTAAGATCCTACATTGGTTCTTCAGTTTGCTTGTAGTGCACATTTGATCAAACAACTTGGTAAGTCCCATCTTTCTGGAAATGAGTCTTGAGGATGTATCCTTCCTCTCGTCAACTTAAATCTAGATCATCATCATCTTTGGGTTCTCGCAGGATGTATCTCTCCTCTTGAACTAATCAATCAGCACATGCAACTATCACGCGCATCAAGACGAGTAACATGATCCAATCAAATCTTGGCAGCAACCTTGTACATAATCGCTGTAACTAATCACTTGTCATTAATCGCTCAGTTTGATCCGTGTATATTCGTGACGCATTCCATCTTACCACCATTGTGCTAACATCTTGAGTCATCATCCTGCTAATATTCCCTGCCCGATCCTCCATAGTCCACCCGTCTGGTTTATCAGTTGATTGTGACACACAAAAAAAAATATAGGTGAGTCCCATTGCACCCATTGCATCCATTTCATCCGTTGCCTCTAGTATCATTATTGCATCTATCATCCTTCGTTTAAGATTCAATTACATTATTCATCATTTTAGATTCATTAGACTCATTAGATTCATCATTAGATTGCATTTAGATCCATCATTCAGGTCACATTATTCATTTTTAAATTGCATTAATCATCATGTCAATAGTTAGTATCATTTTAGAACTTTGCATTATCAATCCATTATTTAGCTTGCATTATCCATTTTAGATTCAGATTCATTTTATCATCTTTCATTGTTAAATTAATTTTAGATTCATTTTTATCATCTTGCATAGTTCATCCATTTTAGATTCAGATTCATTTTTATCATCTTGCATAGTTCATCCATTTTAGATTCCTTTTGTCACCTTGCATTGTTAAATCCACTTAAGCATTCATTTTATCATCTTGCATTGTTAATCTATTTTAGATTCATTTTAGTCTTGCATTGTTCAAAACATGTACATCTTGCATAATTAAGTCATTTTAATCTTTAGATTCATTTAGATTTCATTGTTCAACTCATTTGCAAATTCATTTTAGTCTTGCATAGTTCATCCATTTAATTCATCTTACATTCATCCATTTTTACCATCTAACATTTTACAACATTTATATTCATGTACCACTTGCATAATCAATTCATTTAGATTCATTTTAGTCTTGCATTTGTTAAAGCATCATTTAGGTTCATCTGGCATGCATAAAACATCACCATATATACATTGCATACATCATAAAAACACATCAGATCCTGCATCCACACATGTCAGTACATCATATATATATAAGCATCATCCATCTTGCATAAGTCATATATCATATATACATAATCAGGCAATTCATATACATCACATCCTGCAAGCATCAAATGTCAGTAATCATATAGTTGTATGCATCAACACATCATATAGATCATACATCATAAGCATCAATAGAGTCCTCATCATATAT
>MU228177.1:1314353-1329992 GCA_018584345.1 Thuja plicata
ATTTGAATATCTATCTATGTCACATATGTTCTGAGTTTTCAAGCACCAAATCAAATTTAAATACTCTGTTACCAAGAACACATAAGCTAAAACTTGTTTAAGGACCTCTGTCAGCAGGACATAGTCCCTGTTATTGATTCCTTGAAGATAGAATCACTTAGGTTGTCCCTCCTTTCAAGAAAAGGAAGAAGGATTGATATCCTTGTCTCACTGGTTATTGTCATACTTAAGATTATGATTTGTATGGTTAAATCCTGTATATGATTATGCTTGATCATTTACAAGGTATTTAATAAGATGGTTAAATAGAAATACATGACAAATCAGTGTCCACATTGACAAATACTGTGTTAACAGCCTTCATTAAAGGTAAAACCTGCCTGAGTAGTTGTGGAACTCAAAAACGAAGAAGGACCTTATCTAGTCCTTAGCAATTAGGCTTTTCTTGTCTTTGAATCAGAAGTAAAGGCACAAGGTTCATATAGACATTTCAAGCATTGTGATTCACACAAGAAAAATCCCTAACAGAACAGTCAGAATGAGTAATGACACACCTTAACCAATTGAAGGTAAAAGAACCATAATGTTGAATAACTTGATCAAATGTGAAAATTCTTATTGGGTAAAAGGGCTTAATTATAATTTATTGAGTGTTTCACAGTTGAATAACACAGGTCACTGAGTAACATTTGAAAATAAGAAGGAAAAGATCTTCAATGAATTAGGAAGGTTGATTGGAACTGGTGAACAGACAAAAGGTAACCTTTTCTATCTTGATGACATTAACACTACTTGTTTGACGACCAGAAACAAAGACATATGGTTGTGTCATAAAAGACTATACCATGTGAATTTTGATAACATGATAAAGATAAGAAATAAAAGAAGAGTAAGAGGCTTACCAAGCATGTCAAAGCCTGAGCATATTACGTGCAAGAATTGTCAAAAAGGTAAGATGACAAAGTCTAGTTTCAAGAGTAAAGCCCATACATCTAATGCTATTCTAAAATTAGTCCATACTGATTTATGTGGACCCATGAGGATAAAGAGTTACTATGGTGATAGGTACTTCATTCTCTTTGTAGATGATTATTCTAGAATGATGACAATTATGTTCTTAAAAGATAAATCAGAAGCATTCAAGATGTTTAAATGGTATAAGGCTATTGTAGAAAAACAAAGTGGTAAGGAATTGAAATACTTGAGATCGGATAGAGGAGGGGAATTTGTATCTGATGAATTCACTAACTATTGCAATGAACATGGAATTAAAAGATAGGTTTCTTCACCAAGAACACCACAACAAAATGTAATTTCTGAAAGAAGCAGATCAATTGTTGATTGTGCAAGAACACTGATGATTGAGAAAAACATCACTCAAACTTTCTGGAGGGAAGCTGTCAGTACTGCTATCTACACATTGAATAGAGTACAATTGAAGAATGACACAAAGAAGACACCCTATGAGCTATGGTATGGTTACAAACATAATGTAAGTTACTTCAAAATCTTTGGAACTCGATGTTATATTTTGAAAGATGATAGAAATGGAAATATTGACTCCAAAAGTGAAGAAAGTATCTTTCTAGGGTATTCCACCAAAACCAAGGCTTATAAATGTCTTAACAAGTCCTCTAACAAGATCATTGAAAGTGAAAATGTAAGAATAGATGAATTTGCAGAGAAGAATGATAAGGAAAGAAGAAAAGAACTAGAAGACTACAACAGGTTTGTTTACACTTAAGAACTTGACACTCTACCTGAGAAATAGTGTATCACTCTCGAGCAATAGAACATTGCACCTGAGCATCAGGCTGCAATTACCAAAAATCAGGAAAATCCTCAAGATGATGTTCTGAGCGATGGAGATTAGAACAAAGGTCAAGATGATGATTAGAATGATGGACAAAGAGCTGAACCGAAAATTTCCAAGTATGTCATAAGACATCATCCACAGAATCAGATCATATGAGAAAAGAAGGCTGGAATGAGAACAAGAAGTAAGTCACTAAACACTAGATGTTTAATTTATGATTTTAAGCCTAAATCTATTAATGCTAGACTTAAAAATAAAGAATGGGCTAGTTCTATGAATGAAAAAATAGAACAGATTGAGAAGAACAAGGCATGGAAACTAGTACCGAGACCAAATGACAAGAATGTTATCGGTACCAAATAATTATTCATAAACAAGTTGAATGAGAATGGAGAACTCACAAGGAGTAAATCAAGATTAGTATGCAATGGGTATGCACAAGAAGAAGGTATTGATTATGGTGAAACCTTTGCACCCGTTGCAAGACTAGGAGTAAGAATCTTATTTTCTTATGCTGCATTTAAAGGATTCAAGGTATACCAAATGGATGTCAAATCTGCATTCCTTAATAGAATACTAGAAGAAGAGGTATACATTGAATAACCAGAAGGGTTTGTTGATCCATACAAGAGAAACATGGTATGTAGACTACACAAAGCCTTGTATGGATTAAAAAAAGCACCTAGATCCTGGTATGAAAGGCTTCACTCCTATCTCATAAGAATTGAATTTGCAAGAACAAGTGAAAATAACAATCTATATTTAAAAGAAGATACTAATGGTAATATTCTGATTACTGAAATATTTGTTGATGATATCATATTTGAGGGAAATGAAATGTTATGTAAATCCTTTGCTAATGAAATGAGCAAAGAGTTTGAAATGTCTATGTTTGGGGAGATCAAATTCTTTCTTGGTCTACATATTCTTCAACAAGATGCAGGCATATATATCACTCAGTCCAAATACATCAAGGAAGTGCTGAAGTTATTCAAGATGGAAGATTCCAAGCTAGTTGGAACACCTATGGAAACCAAATGTAAGCTGATAAAAGAAGACAAATCAAATGAGGTAAATCAGACCTTGTATAGATCAATGATTAGCAAACTAATATATATTGTTCATATCAGACCAGATATAACACATGCAGTTGGAATAGTTGCAAGATTCTCTGATAATCCCAAAGAATCACATATGACTGGTGTCAAGAGAAATTTGAGATATCTAAAGAACACTGATGACTATGGCTTATGGTATAAAAAAAAGGGTAAATTTGAGCTTCAAGTCTATACAGATGCTGACTGGGCTGGAAACTTAGATGATTGGAAGAGCACAACTGGAGGAGAATTCTTCATGGGTGACAAACTTGTCACATGGATCAACAAGAAGAAAGGATGCATCTCACAATCTACTACAGAAGCAAAATATGTGGCTGCTACAGCAAACTGCTCAAATATTGCATAGATCAAACAATTAATGGAAGGTATGAATATGAATATTCTTGAACCAGTGATTATCTATTATGATAATACCAGTGCAATAAACATTTCTAAAAATTCGGTCATGCAAGCTAAGACTAAGCATATTGCAATAAAGTATCATTACTTAAGAGAACAAGTTTAAGCAAAAGAAGTGGTACTAGAATATGTTCAATCCAAGGAACATTTAGCTGACATATTTACCAAGCCATTGCCGAAAGATACATTTGAGTACTTGAGACAGAGACTAGGGGTCCAACCCCTGTTTATTGGTCAGTAAGATGACTAAGGAATTGCATCAACCTATACACAAATCAAAAGATCATTCATGTTGATGCAAGTACATAAATGGACTGCAAAGATACATGTGTACACAATAAGGTACATATCAACACAAAAAACTAGAGTCATTGTATATTTGATGGATATGGAAATTCAAGGAGTATATTATAAAAAGGTGAAAGGATATAAATTTGGCATAATAAAAGTTTACTTTGGAATTGTTTTCAATGGGAGAGAGATTCAAAGAGAGATATTATCATTATCCAAAGGGAGAGAATATCCAGAATATCCAAAGGGAGAGATTACATATGAAATATCCATCAAAGGGAGAGAAGTAACATGAGGGAGAGAATACATAATAAAGGAGAGATTGTTGTCAAAAGAAAAAGGGATGATCAAGAAGAGGAACAGTCAAGGGAGAGAACATATGAGGAATAAAGACAGAAGTTGATACATCTATCTAGTAAAGGGATTGAATATTGAAGAAGGACAATATGTAAGAAAAAAATCTAAGCTATATGAGCTTACCAAGAGCTAGACATTTTTATTGGTTATAGAACAAAAGATATGAGAGAGATTGATGAAATACAAACTTGATATATTTCATATTGTATTAGAAATAATATAGTGTGATAATGTAGTGTGTTTCCATCAATCCCAAAGGGACATATTGATGAACCATAACTGTTTGAAGATGTTAAGTTGATCATTGAAATGCAGAAAGAAAATGCAAGACATTAAATCAGTTAATGGATTGTGTTTTCATTGATGTCAACTTGATATAATATGATTGGTTATATACAAAGTGTCAAAGACTTCAAAGAATCAGAAAGTTAAAGATTATGCTTTCAGTAATGCATAAAAGATCAGTATTCACTAAGTGACTACAAACACCGAGGGGTAGTGCACCTCGACAGACAGAGAAACCTGAAAGTAAATTCATAGTGTTACCTGAGAAACAAACCCAACAAGCATTACCGACGAGAAGAATCACAAGCATTACCGACGAGAAGAACTTCACAGTGATGCTTGACGGATAGGCAACCCCGACGGAGATGCCCAAGGAGAACTGAAGTGTTGACTGAAGCTAACAAAGAGTTAAAACACCAAAAAGAATTGAAGTTCAGAAATGATAAAATACTTAGCTGGAAAGAGCTAAAGAAGGAGTTAACTGGTTGTTAATATTGTTTTCATCGACAAGTTAAAGCCAGAGATAAGTGAAAGATTTAAAGTAGTTTCATTACAGTTGGCAAGAAGATATCTACGAGATAAAACAAGAGTAAAATATTTAAATCAAGATTGGCTATAATTGTGGATCACGCCAAGAACAAGAAAGTTAAGAACTTATAAACGGTGATATCATATCTATAAAGAGATAATCTAATTCATTATTGAATTAGGGGACTGAATAGAGAAGAAGGATGCTGGAGAGAAACTGATGAAGAATAACTTCATACAGTCTTGATCAATCAAGCTAAAGAATAGAGCTATATTTTTGTAGACACCGAGCAACAGAGAAGCACAAAATCACCAAGAATAAAGAAGTGGAGCAAAGGTATTGAAAATATACATTGATCAGAAAGGTATTATGAGTTTACAAAAGATCTGAAAATTTGCAAGTTTATAGTTATATATGTGAACATATCATTTACTGTTTCAATTTAACCATTGGATCAAAAAGTCTCTTAACCGAGAGGGACTTAACAATCCTTTCTATGTTGAGATACATCTCAAGGAGTATCAAAAAGTTTGATCATGAAGATAGCATGAGATGCCAGATACCATTTGAAAAACTACACTGGGTTTGGTCATAGAAGGTAGCATAGAGATGCCAGATATGAAGAGGCAAATTATTCTATTCAAATCCTCTAACAAGGTCACACCTAACAGTGTGTTTATAACCTTTAACAGGGTTGGCTCTTCACTGAGCTCACTTCAGAAGAGTGAAAATGTTGGGTTACCGGTCCCAAGTGGTTTTTCCCTTAACAAGGTTTCCACATTAAAAATATATGTGTAATTATGTTTATGAGTCATTACTTTAGTGTTTTTCATTACACATAACTAATTTGGATTAATTGGTATACACTAAGAAATTTAATGTATTTCGGTAAATGAAAGACTAATAATCAGTAAACAATAAGAATAAGGTTTAATAGTGAACTCCGAGTAGAACTTATTTGTTAAGATTGTTTAAATGCATTCATCTTGTAGGACTGAAGATAACTAGAGGCTTAATATTGTGGTACTAAGTTGTTGGGTTGATTTATTGGAATATTTTTGAGGCCACTAATTCAACCCCCCTCTCAGTTATTCTAACACCTTCAGTGATAGAAAGTTACACCCAAAAAACCCTCTGGATATGTCACCCGGTCTCACAAAGTGTTAGCTGTAGTGGATCACTATCAGGCATAACACCAGGGAACAATGGTAGAGACTTTAGGTGCTATTTGAGGTATTTCTATTTCTATTTTATTTGATTCAGGAGCTACAAATTCTTTCATTTCTCCTTTCTTAGTAGAGCAATGTGGGCTTGTAGCTGCAAAGCAAGATATAGGTTTTTTAGTGGAGTTGGCTTCTAGTGCTAAGGTAGCCACAAAATCTGTAGTCTGTGAGTGTAAGTTGGATATGGGAGAATTCATTACCTCACTTGATCTTCATGTGATTCCTTTGGGATCGTATGGAGTTGTCTTAGGAATGGAATGATTAGGATCTCATGGTGCTAGAATCAATTGTAGAAAAAAGACTATCCAGTGTAAGGATGATGTTGAAAAATATTATGATATTGTGGGAGTTCAACGTCCCATTTGCCTTCGTATGATTTCCGCTATGCAACTTAAGAAGAGTATGTGAAGGAGTTGCGGTATCTCTAAATGAGATGGATGAGGTGGAAATTGAGGAAAAGACTCTTGATCATCCTATTCTATAGGGGTTTATTTATGTCTTTCTGAGGGAGATTCTAGGCATGCCACCAAAGTGTGACATAGATTTTCATATTGAGATTATTCTAGGAGAAGAGCCTATCTCTAGAGCTCCTTACCAGATGACTACTCATGAACTGAGTGAGATGAAACTTCAGTTGGAGGAATTTTTGGCAAAGGGAAGCATTCGACCTAGTGTTTCTCCTTGGGGAGCACTAGCCCTCTTTGTTAAAAAAAAGGATGGGTCTTTACACTTGTGCATTGAATACAGATAGTTGAACAAGGTAACAATCAAGAATATGTATCCTTTGCCAAGGATTGATGATCTCTTTGATCAGATTAAGGGGGCCAAGGTGTTCTAAAAGATCAAACTCAAATCATGGTATCACCAGTTGCATATCTAGGATACAAATATTCACAAGACTACATTCCACACTCACTATGGGCACTATGAGTTCACAGTGGTACCATTTGGTTTGACAAATGCTCCATCCGTTTTCATATTCCTAATGAATGGGGTATTGCATAATTATCTAGATCACTTTGTTCTTGTCTTCTTGGATGATATATTTATATATTTTAAAACCATAGAAGAGAATGGAGAGCATCTATGACAGGTTTTGTAGTGCCTAAGGGAAAATCAGTTGTATGCCAATTTAGAAAAGTGTGATTTCTTCCAGTCAGAGGTACAATACCTAGGTCATGTGATTTCTTCTAGTCAAAGGTACAATACCTAGGTCATGTGATTTTTGGTGAAGGTATCTCAGTAGATCCTTTGAAGATACATGCAATTGTGGAGTGGCCAACACCCACTAATGTGTCTGAGATCCGTAGTTTCATGGGTCTAGCTGGATATTACCGCAGGTTTGTTAAGGACTTCTCTTAGGTTGCTTATCCTATCACTTCTCTTCAGAGGAAAGGGAAGAAGTTTGTTTGGTCAGAGAAGTGTGAAGAGGCTTTTAAAAACCTCAAGAGGTGTTTGACTAGTGCACCTATCTTAGTAGTACCTGATCTAGTAGGTGACTTTATGGTTTGTACTAATGTTTCATTGGAGGGAATTGGAGCAGTACTTATGCAAGAAGGACAAGTGATTTATTATGAATCTCACAAACTCAAGGATCACAAGATGAACTACCATACACATGATCTTGAGTTAGCAGCAGTGGTTCATGCATTAGTCTGATGGAGACATTTTCTGTTACATCATCAATTTGAGCTTCACAGTGATCATCATAGTCTAAAGTATATCTTTACCCTACCTAATTTGAATGCTAGACAAAGAAGGTGGATGGAATTTATTTGTGAGTATGATTTTGAGATCAAGTACATTTAGGGTAAGGAGAATTTAGTGACAAATGCTTTGAGTTGTAAGAGGAAGGCTATTTTAGTTTTGACTCTTAGTCTAGATTTGCAGAGTAGAATACTCCAAGCACTTCCTAGAGATACTTGGTATTAGGAGGTGAAGGCAGAGATTGAGTTAGAGAAGCCCTTGGAGGGTAGATTTTCAGGTTCTATTTTGGAGTCAGATGGTCTTTTACGTCAATCGAGCTAGATATATATATCACCATCAGATGATCTGCGTATATTAGTTTTATTTGAGGCTCATTGTGCACCTTATTCAACACATCCTGGTGTCAAGAAGATGCACGTAGATCTTTGAAAACTCTATCATTGGTCTGGTATGAAGTGTGACATTATAGATTTTGTGGGTAGATGCCTAGAGTGTTAGAGGGTTAAGGTAGAACATCAACATCTAGCAAGGATTTTACAGCCAAATCTCATTCCATCCTGGAAGTGGGATTTCATAGTAGCTTTGCCTATTACTCCTTGTAGACATTATGCTACCATGGTGACTGTTGATTGGTTAACCAAGGTGGCACATTTATCTCCTATGAGGTCATCCTATACAACAGCTTTTGTAGCCAAAGTATTCATGCTGGACATTATGAGATTACATGGTAATCCTCGCAGGATTATCTCAGATCAAGATCCTGTGTTCACTTCTGCATTTTGGACTTCATTGCAACATGATCTTGGTGCCACACTGACTTTCAATTTGGTGTACCATCCTAAGACTGATTGACACACAGAGTGGGTCAATTAGGTGCTAGAAGATATGTTGAGGATGTATGTCATGGATAGACAGACTCATTAGGAGGACTATTTGTACCTAGTTGAGTTTATATATAACAATGTTTATTATAGCTCTATTGGCATGTAAACTTTCCATGCGTTCTATGGTCATCGTTGTCGTACACTTTTGAGTTGGGATAGATTGGAGGGTCATATTCTCATTGGTCCAAAGATGCTAGGTGATATGGAGTAGAAGGTAGAGCGTATTCGTGAGAATTTGATCACTGCAGAAGATAGGCACAAGAAGTATGCAGATGCTCATAAGGTGGATAGGCAGTTTGTATTCGGGAATAGATTTTCTCTGAGAGTGCATCCGTTGAAGAGTCTGACCTATTATGGAAAGGATTCGAAGTTGATGCCTTGTTTTGTTTGGCCATTTGAGATCCTAGAGAGGATAGGACTAATTTCTTACCGTCTTTCTTTGTCACCCAGCCTATCTCATGTTCAAGATGTTTTCCATGTTTATGTTCTTAGATGATATATTCTAGATATTGTACATGATCTTGATTGGAATTCCTTGAAGGGAGAGGATGGGTAGCTGAATTTGGAGCTCGTTCACATTCTGCAGCTGTGAGATTTAACCCTCAGGGGTTGTACCATCATGCAGGCAAGGGTCCAATGCGACCCAACTGATGATTCATCAACAACTTGGGAGGAAGCAACGAGATTACGGGATTTATAACCCTATTTTTTTACAGGCTTCTAGGAGTAATCCTAATCCTAGGCAGGATGGATGTAATACCCACCCATAGTTTGCTTTCAATTTTTTAGTGACGTACTCTTTTAGGCTATTATTTTCATTTGTTTATGCCAGATTCTTTTTGGCTTTACTTTTGTGAGCATTTACCTTCTCAGTTAGTTGATTATGTATGGATTTGTGACTCTATATCATGTGTTCGAAGATATATGTTAATGATGTTTTATGATGATTATTTCTCATATGTTGCATTAAATATATGAGATCACATACCCCATACTTGCATGTGTATGGTTAGTTTATATGTTTATGTTTATATGGCATGTTTGATGTGGTAGAGGATGGAGACGTAGTTACTTGCATTGCAAGATCCACACGTTCAAACGATCCCTGCCATTGTTTTCTATGTTATATATTGGATGTACATGCATGCTCTTGTTATGGCAAGTTTGCAGGTATAGGGCATCATCTTCCCTTAATTGGTAGGAGTGAGCGTACCTAGATTAAGGCTCAAATGGTAAAGAGTGGAGTTAACAATCAGACCCAAAACCCTAACCTCTTTGTCCTATGATAGGACAAGAATTGGTTTATCTAGCCCACCCGAATACGTTCAAGAGATGTGAATTCGTGGTTACCTCCTAGTCGATGTGGTTGTGTTTCATTTTGGTTGTCATCTCTATGAGTGTTGTGATTTGATTTCTAGGATTAATTAATTGTCAGAAATTAATTATATTCATGCTTGTTGAGATTAATTGAATATTTAAATGTAGAGTATTTAATTAATATGATTAATTAAATACCTATGTTTGAATTAAGAAATCAGTTTAAAGTTGAATAATGAAATATTAAATTTAAATTGAATATTTAATTCAATTTTGAGTTCATAAAAGCTCTTTTTGATTTGTGACAATACTTAATATATTCTTTCTATTAAATAAATAAATAAATAATTATGATTTCTATAAAAGTTGTTTTTTTTAAAATACAAAATGAAAAATTGCACAATTAAAGGAAGTTTTATTTATTTAATTATGTTTTTTCGTTCAAAAAAGGAAAAGAAAAAAGGGAAAGATGAGTTAACTTTCTAATTTTTGAGGATTAGGGTTTTTTTATTAGTTATCTATTATTGTCATTAGGGTTACACACAGGTTTTGTTGAAGGATTGAATTTCTAGATTTTTTGGGTTTCTTGTGGTGAAATTAATTGCTTTGAAGGCTTGGGAGAAACTTCTGGAAGTCATGGTTTGCAAGCTATTGTTGCTCTGGTTCGGTTGCGGAATTAGAGCTTGGAGGATATTGAGAATCTACGTTTCATAGCTTCATTGTTACGAATCGTGAGTGATTGCGAGGTAGGGTTTGAAACCCTTCTTGCAAATTTCAAAGTTTAGGAAAAAATTGTTCTCTTTGTGTTTGTTTAAATTTGTAGGTATTTGATTTTATAGAGTAAAATTAGGTTATGTTTTGAATCCCATGATGGAAAGTATGTTTGTAGAATTTGTTGAAAATAGTTGGTTAATCTAGGTTATGATTGTGTAAATCAAACCTTAGGAAAATCCATTACAATAGGTGTCTATTTGATTATTAGATTTTTTGGAAAATTTTAGTTTCAATTAAGTTTGAAAAACCTATGTATTTCAAAATGGAGAAATTCTCATTTTCAAGGAAAATTATTCTTCAAATCTGACTATAGGAAAACAAAAAAAATACATTCGAATATGCCTCCCTATTGATTTCAATTATTTTTCTCATTATTCTTATCTTATAAAAAATAAATTTAAAAAGAATATATGTGCTTGCTAGTTTTACCAAAAAAAAATACAGTCAATGAGCATTTAATAATGTAATTCTATTACTAGCATTATTAGACTTTTAAAGTGGGAAACTATAATGGTTTTGTGATGTATTTTGAAGTATGAAATATCTTTTGGAGCATTAATTCCTGATGTATAATTTGTAAGTGAATTTCAATTCTGGATATAACTTAGTGGATTAATTCTAGTAGTTATTGTTAAGTTAGCTTTGGAATTTCTTATGTTATTTATGTTTCAAAAATGTGTCAGGATACATTATGAACTCTCTGTTTGATGCGAGTGTTATTCTGTTTTATTATGAACTTGTTTGCATATGAATGTTTGTTCAGGAATTAGAATGACCTTAGGAAGCTACAGAGGCTTTGGAATGTGTATTCAGTGCCGTGTCTTGATTATGGTTCTGATTTGATCTACGTACCCAACCTTGAACCTTGTTCTTTTGATGATTGTGATTACTCTGAGTTCATATTATGTTTGATCATTCCTGAGGTTTGAGAGGAATTAGATTTTAGGGTTGTATTTGGATATACCCTTTTAGGATCAATATGTGATTAGTGAACGTAGGGTAGGTTATCTAGTTGTGTAGTAAGGGGTGGCTTGCAATAAGTGTCAGGGCCCACAAGTGGCAACCATGATCGCTTATTGTAAGTTATCTTAATCAAGTGATAACATAATACATATTGGGGGGTTTAAAATGAATTAATAAGATAAGGTACCTCACCCATTATTGAGTGCTTGTATAGGCTCAGATGGAGGATGAGATGATGCTTTCCACCTTGCGAGGTGTGTCTGCAATAGTTAATTGCTTCGTCTATTTGGGGAGTCATGGATACCGTATATGGTGACTTAAGTGTCGGGGTCCAGAGAGACTACTAGGATTAAGGGTTAGACATATATGATTACACCTTTCTATACACACTCTAGGTTTCCTACGTGTGTTGGTTGCCTCTGGATTAGTGAGTATATCGTGCAACATGATTTGTACACCTTGAGTTAGTAATCTTTCAGGATCCGCTCGCTTAGATGAACTTGGTTTCTTGTTATGTTATCCAAGTGGGGTCTATTATTATCTCCTCAGCACGATGGGGTGGATTTTAATAGTTCTACATGGACAGGTGGTATTGATTCTTTACCATTTTGGGATTCATGTTTATGTGCCACTGCTGGATGTTCCTTGTTTAGTGTACTTATCTTTCTCTTTTTGTAGGTTTTGATCTTATCATTTACATATTGTATATCTATTGAGTGTATTGCATGTGATACTTGATCTGGATAATTGTAATCTTAATGTATTAAGTTTACCACATACCCTTCAACATGTGTAGAGGATGAAGGTTTGATGTATACCTTATGGTATCATTTGTAATCTTGTAATTATTTTATTGATGTTTTATATGTAATCTATTCATTAATTAGAATCTTTTGTTTATGTATATCTTGTTGAGTTTTGATCTTACGGAATTCTATGTCATGGAACCCTTGAGTTTTGTAATCTATTCTTGTGTTTGTTCATGTGAGTAAATGGTAATTGCTTATGCATTTTTGTATGCTCTTCTTTGTAAACTTTAAAAAAAATTTATTCTGCAAACATAGTATCATGTTTAGGTTAATTCCTCTTGGGTTCCTTGGCCGGGCCTTATAGTTGTTGGAATAAGGATAATGAGAAATATGTATTAGTTGGAAGGAGCTACAAATAAATTCTTGGTAACATAGATCAATGATAGTTGTCTTTGGCATTGGACGATGTGTCACATAAACTTTGATAATTTGGTAAGAATAAGTTTGAACTATGCTACGAAATATTTACCAGGACTAACCAAACCAGACAATACTATTTTCAAAGGATATCAAGTAAGGAAGTAGATAAAAACATCATTCAAAGGAAAGAAACAATTCTCTTCTGACTTGTTTGATCTTGTGCATACAAATCTATGTGGTCCAACCAGAACAATGAGCTTACAAGGTGAGAAATATTTTCATGCTTTTAGTCGATGACTATTCTAGATTTACTTGGGTTACATTCTTAAGAGAAAAATTAGAGGCATTAGAGAAATTCAATATATTTGAGGCAAGAGTTGAAAATGAAAGTGATAGAAAAATCAATTTCTTGAGGTTTGATAGAGGAGGAGATTTTATGTCTGATGAATTTAACAAATTTTGTGAGAAATATGGCATTAAAAGATAGCTATTTTCCCCACGGACACCACAGAAGAATGGTGTGGTAGAAAAGATGAATCAGGTAGTTTAAAAGGTAGGTAAAACAATGATCAAGGAAGCAAGGTTAACAAAGATCTATTAGAGAGAAGCTATAATCATTGCAGTATACACTCTTAACATAGTACTTTTCAGAAAAAGGTATGGAAAAACATCCTATGAGCTATGGAATGGAAGAGCATAAACAATAAAGTATTTCACAGCTTTTGGGAGTAAATGCTACATTTGAAGAGATGAAGATGTTGGAAAAATGGTCAGTGCTCCCCTAGGGATTCATGAGAAGGAAATAAACACCTCCTATGGATTCTATAAGTCTAGTGGTTGTATCAGGTATTGACAAGTCAATATTTTGGTGCAATGGTAATCACACTTGTAAAAAGTGGTATTAGAGCTTGGTCATAGGTTTGAATCCCCTTGGGTAATGTTGAGGGGATATTTTTGGTAAAATGGCTAGCCCTCCCCTTGGGATTCATGACAAGGGACTAAGTAGCTCCTTTGGATTCTATAAGTCTAGTGGTTGTATCGGGCATTGACAAGTCGATCTTTTGGTGCAACGACAATCACACTTGTAACAAAATATAATCTTGGGAAGTTTGACAATAGAGATGATGAAGGTATATTTATGGGATATTATAAAAGGAGAAAAGTTTATTGGTGTTACAACAAGAGACTAAACAAAATGGTTGAAAGTGTGAATGTGAAAGTTGATGAAGATATTCATAGTACTTCTATGAGGCACACTGGAAATGAGTCTGATGAACCTGATGACAGATAAAAAGAAGAAAATAAAGAAGAAGAAGAAGATGAAGAAGAAGGAGAAGAGGCTCTGAAATCTACAACTCAGACACCAAGGTATTGTTGGAGATTTACTTCTGAGCTAGTTGATTGTATGTTTGTCATTGATGACAACATATAATATACAGTAGTGTTCTGTATGTACTTATTAGAATGATGGTATCAAGCCTTGCGTGGCTATATTCATGTTGTAGACATGTTGTTTATGTTTTGTTCATACACGCAGACTCAGATATGAAGTTTCAGTTGTGTTGTGTAATTCTGTTAGATGACAGTTACAGTTTTTGGAGGTTGTCTATACAGGCCGACGTATTTCATTGTTTCTTGAGTTGTGCCTATCTTCGGGATATGCGTGTGTATATTCAAGTTTAGTTATGAGTTGAAGATAGTTATCTAAAGGAGCCAAAAGTGTTTCAACAAGATTACAAAGTTAGAGTTAATTTGGTGAGGCCGACTTAGTGAAGCGTCACGTCTATTCAATTTATATTGCATGGTTGTAATTATGCTTGCGTGGTTAGTTAAGCCGACAAGGATGTTATGAAGAGTTGCTTAATAGGTCCCATGATCTCATACTTTGAGAAAGATACTTATAGTAGTTCATTTATGAAACACTAAGTGTGAATGATAAGAAAAGATACAGGAAAAGTGCAGAGAGGAATATCAAATGTATTCATTCATCAAGGATCTATGTGAAGAAGCAGTGGAAGATTACAATACATTGGAACTGATCAAGACAGTAGGTCTACTCTACAGTCCATCATCAGATATAGTGTATATCTTTTCTATAGAAGTTTGTAGCCTTCATCATTGAAGAAGTGAGCTTTTAGAAAGTGAGTCCTCACCCTTAATCGGGTTATTTGTAAAAGACTCCTAACAGGGCTAGACCCTTAACCAGGTCACTATACTTATTGCATTGTAAAGAACAACTCCTAACAGGGTTGCAAGATCTTCTAATAGGGATTATTATAAACAATTATAGTTCATTGTGGGTGTTAATTCCCACTGGGGTTTTTACCATTTGGTTTCCCCATAACCAAATTGTGGTGTTGTCTATTGTGTTATCTGAATGTGCATTTACTTTATTGTATTCTGGAGTTAATAAAATAAAAGAATTAAATTAGTTGATAAATGATTCACCCCCTCCCCCCTCTCACTTATCCTTTGGGACTATTCTAACAATTGGTATCAGAGCCAAGTGCCTTGAGGAGAAAGCCTAATAGCTTAAGGTAGATCAGATGGCATACTTCAGAAAATAGAGTCCTAAGTTCGATGGAGAAAATTATCTGGATTGGAAGAACAAAATGATAACACATCTACAATGTGTTGGTTTTGAAATCTTTGAGATAGCCACACAAGAATTTTTTATTCTCTCTCTAAAAGACCTATCAAGAGATGATGCTACTAGTAAACAAAAGGATACATTCACAACTAATGCAGTTGCCAAAGAAGCCCTTATAAGTGCACTATCTGACAGTGAATTTTCTGAGATCAAGAAA
>MU228177.1:1330437-1345433 GCA_018584345.1 Thuja plicata
GAAGGACAACTTCCATTCAAATGTTTTTCATGCAACAAGATTGGTCACTTTGCATCCAAGTGTCCTACAAGAGTAAAGAAATTCAGATCTGATTATAAACCTAAATACATGAAGGAATGCTATCATGCTGAAGAAGGTGTAATTGATGAAGATTTAGGGGAAGATGAAATTGGATTCGTTTCCCTTAAAGACATGGAAAAATTGCTTGAGCATATGGACATTGAAGATGAAAAGGAAACACAAGAGTTAGCCCTAATTTCCAAAGCAGACATCAGAACTAATTGGATCATTGACAGTGGATGCTCTCATCACATGACAGGTGATAAAGATAGATCTGTTCATCTAGACAAGTACAAAGGTGGTATGGTTAGATTTGGAGATAACACTCCTAAACCTATCATAGGTAGAGGATCTATCACCCTGGATGGAAAGAACAAGACAGATGATGTTCTCTATGTTGATGGATTACATCACAATTTACGAAGTGTTGGACAACTGCTTGACAAAGGTTATCATTTGGAATTCAAAGAAAACAAATGTATTATTAACAACAAAGAAGGAGACATGATTGCATCAGGCTCAAAAACAGAAGGTAATGTTTTTCAGTTCAATTCAGATGTAAGTTGTTTTGTTGCAAAAGTGGATGACAGTTGGTTATGGCACAAGAGACTCTGTCATATCAATTTTGATAATATACTAAAGATAAGCAATGTCAAGGAAGTTAGAGATCTTCCAAGTATTTCAAGACCATTTGACACAATGTGTAGGAAATGTGTTATGGGAAAGCATGTAAGGAGCTCTTTTAGAAGCAAGCATAACTCAACTGAAAACAAGTTAGACCTAGTTCATACAGATTTATGTGGTCCTACTCAAACCAGATCATATTACAGAGAAAGTTATTTAATTATGTTTGTTGATGATTTTTCAAGGATGATGTGGGTTGTGTTCTTAAAGGAGAAATCCGAAGCCTTTGAGAAATTCAAAATATTCAAAGCCAAAGTGGAAAATGAATCTGGATTAAAACTAAACTGTCTGAGATCAAATAGAGGAGGAGAATTCACCTCTGACTAGTTTTATGACTACTGTGAAGAACATGGAATTAAAAGATAGTTGAGTGCACCCAGAATCCCCTAGCAGAATAGGATAGCCAAAAGAAGGAACAAGATCATACTTGATACAACACACATTATGATGATTCAAGGAAAAGTTGCGCACACCTATTGGAGAGATGTAGTCAATACAATAGTCTACACTATCAACAAAATACAACTAATGCCAGGCATGGATAAGACACCTTATGAACTTTGGTTTGGTAATGTACCCATAGTAAAACACTTGAGAATATTTGGCAACAAGTACTACATCAAGAGAGATGATGGTGTTGGTAAGTTTGATGTTAGAAGTGATGACAGTATTTTCCTTGGTTACTCTACATAAAGAAAAGCATATAGATGTTTTAATTTGAGATTAAAGAAGATAATTGAAAGTACTCATGTAAAGATTGATGAGAAGTTCATGGTTCAAGAAAGGTCCTATGAATATGCACCTATGATTCAGGATGAACCTAGGCCTAACAATAAAGACACTATTATTGAAGAAATGTTCGATTGCATTGATGTTTCATGTAATGAACCTAAATCAAGAAAGAAGTATCACAGATTACAGATGAGGATGTCACACCAAAAGTTTCAAAGTTCACATCTAGGTATCATTCAAAAGATGATATCATTGGAGATCAGAGCAGCTGTGTTTTGACTAGATCAAAAACAAAAACAAAAAGGTTAACAATGGATGAAGAGGTATGTTTACTTTCACAGATTGAACCTTTAAATGTTGAAGATGCTTGCAAGGATTCTGATTGATAGAAAGCAATGGAAGAAGAATTAGATCAAATAATAAAAAATGACACATGGGAATTGGTTCCTAGACCTAGTGACAAAAATGTGATCGGAACAAAGTGGGTATTCAGGAACAAGATGAATGAAGATGGTACAGTGGTCAGGAACAAAGAAAGAGTAGTGTGTAAAGGATATGCACAGAGGGAAGGGATAGATTACAATGAAACATTTTCCCCTGTGAGAAGATTAGAAGCCATTAAGTTATTCTTGGCCTATGCAACATTCAAAGACTTCAAAGTATATCAAATGGATGTCAAATCAGCCTTTCTGAATGGTGAATTGAAGGAATAAGTCTACATAGAACAACCTAAAGGATCTAATCTATCAAATAAACCAAACATGGTATGTAGATTGAAGAAAGCACTCTATGGACTTAAACATGCCCCAAGAGCTTGGTATGAGATACTAGATGGTTATCTTACCAAGATTGGATTTAAGAAAGGAGCAACAGATTGTAACTTATTCATAAGAGAGACACCTGATGGACTATTACTTGTTGCCATATTTGTTGATGACATTATCTTTGAAGGTAATGACAAGCTTAGTTCAAAATTTGCAAAAGAAATGCAGAATGAATTTGAAATGAGTATGATTGGTCCTATAAAATACTTCTTGGGATTAAATGTAAAGCAGACAGATAAAGGGATATTTATAAATCAGTCCAAATATGTGAAGGACATATTGAAGACTTTCAAGATGGAAGACTGTAAGCTTGTATGCACTCCTATGATAACAGGAAGCAAGCTTTCTAAAGAAGATGATTCCACTGCAGTTGACAAGACATTATATAAGTCTATGATTGGCAAACTTATATATCTTACTCAATGTAGACTAGAAATATCTAATGCAGTTTTCATTATTGGTAGATTTGCAGCTGAACCAAAATAGAATCACCTAATGGAAATAAAGAGAATATTCAGATATCTAAAGGGAACTATAGACTATGGTTTATGGTATCCTAAATCAAAGAATGTACAACTTCATGTGTATACAGATGTAGATTGGGTAGGTTGTCTTGATGAAAGGAAGAGTACTTTTGGAGGAGCATTATTTCTTTGAGATAGGTTGGTTTGTTGGGTAGGCAAGAAGCCAAATTGTATCTCTTAGTCGACAACAAAAGTTGAATATGTTGCAGCAACATTGAATTGTTCAACAATGGTTTGGATCAAGCAGATGGTTAAAGATTTTGGTATATAGGTTGACTATCCTATTGTTATTCACTGTGTTAACACTAGTACTATCAACATGTCCAAGAACCCTGTGATGCACACAAAGACAAAGAACATTGAGATTAAATACCATTTTCTTAGAGAAAAATTTGCAGATAATGAAGTAAAATTGGACTATGTGAGCACTAAAGAACAGTTGGCAGATATTTTCACAAAGCCTTTATCAAAAGATACTTTTGAGTATCTCAGGGAGAAGTTGGGAGTAATTCCCTCTCTTGAGTCTAATTAGATAAAGCAACAAGAACATCAGTCCATAGTGACTGATGAATGGTTGACTACTCTACTTCTGGAGTAGTACCTATGATTAATTGTTTATGGCTCCCTTTGCCATTGATGTCAAAGGGGGAGTATATAGTAAGGGGGAGTATAATATCAGATAGAGGAGCTGCAGCAGTTTAGAGGAATCTTTGATGAGGATATTGAGAAGAGTGTAAAAAGAAAGAAGACACCATGTTCTGAAGATGTTTTTAATATCATATGTTGCCATCAATGTCAAAGGGGGAGATTGTTGGAGATTTACTTTTGGAAGCTAGTTGATTGTATGTTTGTCATTGATGACAACATATAATATACAGTAGTGTTTTGTATGTACTTATAAAAATGATGGTATCAAGCCTTGCATGACTATATTCATGTTGTAGACATGTTGTTTATGTTTTGTTCATACATGCAGACTTAGATATGAAATTTCAGTTGTGTTGTGTAATTCTGTTAGACGACAGTTACAGTTTCTGGAGGTTGTCTGTATAGGTCGACATATTGCATTATTTCTTGAGTTTATCCTATCTTTGGGATATGCGTGTGTATAATCATGTTTAGTTATGAGTTGAAGATAGTTATCTAAAGGTGCCAAACGTGTTTCAACAAGATTACAAAGTTAGAGTTAATTTGGTGAGGCTGACTTAGTGAAGTGTTGCGTCTATTCAGTTTATATTGTGCAGTTGTAATTATGCTTGTGTGGTTAGTTAAGCCAACAAGGATGTTATGAAGAGTTTCTTAATAGGTCCCATGATCTCATACTTTGAGAAAGATACTTATAGTAGTTTATTTGTGGAATGCTAAGTGTGAATGATAAGAAAAGATACAAGAAAAGTGCAGAGAAGAATATCAGATGTATTTCATTTATCAAGGATCTATGTGAAGAAGTAGTGGAAGATTACAATACATTGGAACTGATCAAGACAACAGGTCTACTCTACAGTTCATCATCAGATATAGTGTATATTTGTTCTACAGAAGGTTGTATCCTTCACCATTGAAGCAATGAGCTTTTGGATAGTGAGTCCTCACCCTTAACCGGGTTATTTGTAAAAGACTCCTAACAGGGTCAAACCCTTAACCAGGTCAATATACTTATTGAATTGTAAAGAATAACTCCTAACAGGGTTGCAAGATCTTTTAACAAGGATTATTATAAACAAGTATAGTTCATTGTGGGTGTTAATTCCCACTGAGGTTTTTACCATTTGGTTTCCTCGTAACCAAATTGTGGTGTTGTCTATTGCGTTATCTGAATGTGCATTTACTTTATGGTATTCTGGAGTTAATAAAAGAAAATAATTAAATTAGTTGATAACTGATTCACCCCCCCTCTCAGTTATCCTTTGGGACTATTATAACAGGTATGTACAACAAAACCACTCAGAAAATTAGATCATAGGAGATAAGAATAAAGGAGTAATCACAAGAAGTAGAGATAATTAAGAATAAGTGTTATTGTATCTACTTTTGGAATTTGAGCCAAGGACTGTTGAACAAGCTTGTAATGATTAGAATTAGATAAAGGCAATGAGAGAAAATTTTGATCAAATAGAGAAAAATCAAAATTGGGAACTTGTACCCAAACTGGAAGATAAAAATTTAATTGGAACAAAATGGGTGTTCCAAAAAAAGATGGATGTGAATGGAAAGGTGATAAGAAACAAAGCAGGGTTAGTTTGAAAATGTTATACTCAGATTGGGAGCATCGATTTTGAAGAAACATATGCTCTTGTTTCCCAAATGGAAGCAATTAGAATATTCTTATTTTTCGTGGCTTATAAAGATTTCAAATTGTATAAGATGGATGTAAAATTAGCATTCTTGAATGGAGAACTAAAATAAGAATTATACATTGAGAAACCATAAGTTTTTAGGTCAGAAATTGATTCAAAATTTGTTTGAAGATTAAAAAAGGTACTATATGGATTGAAGTAGGCACCTAGGGTCTGGTATGGCAGATTAGAGAAATACTTGATTGGAAAAGGATTTAAGAATAGATCTGCTGATAGTAATTTGTACTACAAGATAATTCTACATCAGATTTTGATTGTTATAGTCTATGTTGATGATATAATCTTTGGCATAAATGATAATATGTGTAAAAGTTTTGCTAATGAAATTTAGAAGGAATTTGAAATTTCTATGATTCATGAGTTGAATTTATTTCTTGGATTACAAGTAAATAAGAATAGTAAAGTAATTTTCATTTGTCAGTCCAAGTATTTCAAAGTACTATTGAAGAAGTTTGGATTGGAGAATTGTAAACTGGTTTGTACACTTATTGTTATCGGATGCAAGTTAACAAAAGAAGATGATTCATCAAAGGTTGATGCTAGTAAATACATGTAAATTATTAGAGGACTATTATATCTAACTATTAATATACCAAACATTATGTACTTTATTTGTTTGGCAGCTCAGTTTCAGCAAGGATTGAAGGAATCACATGTTTTACTAAAAATAATTTTTGGATACTTGAAAGAAACAAAATATTTTGGCTTATGGTATCCCAAGGGCTTTGAATTTAGTTTGACATCTTAGACTAATATGGATTGGGCCAATTGTGTTGATAACAAAAGTACAAGTGGAAGAGCTAATTTTCTTAGCTCCCGATTGGTTGCATGGTCATTTAAGAAACATCATTTAGTGTCATTATCTACTATTGAAGCTGAATATATTGCGTCATCTTCTTGTTTTAATCAGGTACTCTAGAAAAAACAAATGTTGAAGGATATTGAAATATCATTTGATAATTCGATCTCAATTATGTGTGATAATACTAGTACTATAACAATTTCCAATAATCTAGTACAGCATTCTAGAACAAAACATATAGCAATTAGATATCACTTCTTGAGAGAGAAGGTATTGGATAGTGAGGTGAAGCTTGAATATGTACCTACAAAAGAGTATATTGTAGATAATTTCACCAAACCATTATGCAAGGACACATTTGAGTATCTTAGGAAAAATTTTGGGGTCTTGTCCCTTTATGATCTACACAAATTGCAATAGGGTGTGCATTGGTCCACGGCATTGTATGCTTATTCTTTTTTATAGATCAATGTTTGACGACTTCCTCTTAGGGAGAGTGGAGTGAGTTTCTCAGGGAGATTTTTTCCCTTTGTCATTGCTATCAAAGGGGGATATGAACAAAGGTTTTGATGTTGACAGTTTAAGATTTTTTTTTGGTTGATGGATGTTGCCATCAATGACCAAGGGAGAGATTGTTGTAAATGTGATTTTTTTTGTCATTGATGTCAACATATCTATCTAGGTTATGATGTTTGGTTTGTGATATACATGTATTTCAAGTTGATGAAGATTTATGTTCTGGTTTAATGTGCACCAGAGGGTGTCCTGTAATGATTTATCTTTTGTCATGTTTTTCATGGGTCCCATTTATGTTCTTACATGATGATATTTAATACTTTGGGTCTAGACTGATCTGATATTGCTTGATGTGTTTTGGAGTGATCATTTGTTTGTAGCATGTATTTTATAATTTTTTAGATTTGAATATAATGGAGAATGTATAGCATGTTGATTTGAGCGAGGAGGTTTTGTGTGGTCCACATTTCATTCCTTACCACCACGGGAATGACTTGGCGTGACCTATTTCAAATTGTGCTAGGATGAATTGGATATTCTATGATTGCATAAATCAGTATATGTAGAAGATGATCTTGTTCAATGAGAGAGGTATGTATGCGAGCACACAAAGAAGGAATATAAGTCAAAATATCTTATTCTATGTGCGAGCATGTGTTATTGAAGGAAGGCGACTGGTGTTTTTTACTTTAGTTGTGGATTTATTATAATCATTACTCTTTTGGTAGTGAGATGGTTTTTGTAGGTAGTGAGCCTCTTGTATTGGCAGTTAGCCATTTTTCTGTTAGTTTTTTAGCTATTTTATATTCAGGGTAATTAGCTCGGATAGTAGTGAGCCTTACCTGCAGTGAGCATTGCACAAATCACCTTAACCAATGTCACCTTAATCAATTTTTTTAATACTTGAGAGTAGTTATATATGGTTTTTCTCACCTCAATTTTCCACGTAAAAATTTGGTCTTCATTGTGCATGGTGTTATTTAGTCTTTGTCATGTTTACATCTATTTTAATTATATGAATACTTTATCAGTGTTGCCGGTAGAAGTTAGATTAAGGGGAAACATTTTGAATAACTGATTCACCCCCCTCTCAGTTATTTGTCCTATCCAACAAATTTTCTCTAAGTATGGTATTTATTTACCTTTTTAACCATCAAAGTTCCCCTTACATTGATACCATTCCTTCTCATCTCCAATCCTTGAAGCCTAACTGTCTTCAAAACACTAATTCCTTTATCTTTTAAAATTTCAAGAATACTCATCCATACATTGGTACTTGTTCCCAGACTCCTTGATTTATTAATAATCCAATCCTTTTCTTGTTAGACTTCTCAATCCCTTCATCCATATCAAAATTGTCATCCTAGACTTGTATCCCCCAAAATTCTAACTCCCTGACATATTCCTTTTTCCACTTTAAATCCATATGTCTTTTATAATTTCAACCATTCATCTACTCAACATCTCTTTCCATCCACCCTTGAAATTTTGAAGCTCTACCTCTTTCCTCTACTAAAATCATGCTGACATCATTCCCTATATGACATCTTTGTTAAACAGGTTGAATAATTGAGAAGGGAGTGAATCAATTACTCCCACACAACTTATAAAAGTTTTGTTTTGTCGGTCAACACTTAATCAAAAATATTATCAACTTTAGATTTGTCAGTTAAGCATTTAAATATCCACATAAACTGTAAGTATGAAGAATACATAAATAATGACATAGAGAACACTAGGATTTTTACGTGGAAACCCAAGATGGGAAAAACCATGGAGAAGCTAGTTCTCATGTAATGTAAAACACATGTTAAGGTGACACCATTATGGTGATTTTTACAAAGGCTAGATACCAGATTCATTAAGGTTCACTGCCAATATACATAGGATAATTGTCGATATATAAAGGCTTACTATTGATACATAGAGCCTCACTATCAATACAAAATGGGATATTGATCGACACACAGATACTTATCCTTGATATGTATTGTGTTGTATATCACCAACAACTAAATTACCCACTCTTATATATATACTGTGATAGCTAAATGTGGCCTTGTTGTTTAGCCATACACTTCAACATAGTCATTACTCACCAGTCACATACAAGAATGGATATGAGATTATCCATCTTGCATGTCTATATGATTTGACCTATTGCCTCCTATCTAGGCAGGGTTTTGAGTAGCTCTCAACATTTGAGAACCCAACAACCAAGATCAACCTAAGAATCAAGGATTTAATCTAGGAATATGAAATGCAAGATTAAGTTAAGATGTAAATGAAGATTAATCTAGAAGTGATTGAAAGAAGCTAATCTATGTATGATTAATCTAAGAGCATGATATTAATTCATTGCAAGTGATAAAATGAAAGCTTGAATTGCATAAAGTATGAGTTAATAATTTAACAGTGGTTTGATTCTTCAACAATGCATTCTCTTTTTATTGAATGAGAAATGAGGTTCTTTTATAGACTGAGAGTCCGTTCAGAATAGAAAGTTTCCTTAGAGAGAAACAGTTAACTTATTGAATATCAGTTGAGAATAGCAAGTTTCTTTTTAGAGAAATAGTCATCTGTTGCCTTTTTGAGTTAAGGAAGCAGTTAACTGATTAGTTGCACTTTTCAATCACTGTTAACTCAAAGTTTCTATTTCTGAACTGGAGAGAAGATTTTGGAGAGAAGATTTAATTAAATAAATAGAATATGACCTCATTAATGTATTTTCTCAAGTATTGAACAATTAAATTCAATTATTGAAATGAGGGTATTTATTTAATAATTAAATATTATTTAATTCCTTTTTATGTATTTTAGCTAAAAGGGTGAATTTAATTTAATTAAAGTGCTAGGACTTTGTAATTAAATTAATCCGATCATAGGGTTTATTTAACCAATTAGGAATCAAATATAGTATGTGATTGGTGCAGATTTAGGGTTTTTTGCATTTGACACTTAGGTCAAGTAGCATCAGTCAAAACTCAGAATTGCCTAGTACAATAGGACTTTGATGATTCAGAAGGTTGATTAATGCAACAAAATTGGTTAGGGTTGCAAGATGCCAATTTCGGGGTGTTACATTTTGCCCATCTTTGAATTGATGTGCAAGCAGTGCATTGATTCAAAGAATAGTATGATGTTTGCAGCATAGAAGAATTGATTTCGAGAATTGATGATGGTTTCAGAGTCATCTCCAGAATAGAGCTTAACTCTCCGAAGTCTAGGCTAGATTGCTGAGACACCGGTCAAGTCAAGTTTTTGAGGGTCATCTTCAGAACAAAGCTTGATTACCAGGAATCTAGGTTAGATTTCCCTAATACCTAATAGATTATCAGTTTTCAAAAGACTATCCCCAGAATGAGGCTCAATCTTCAGTAGTCAGGGTTAGATTGCCCTGATACCTGGTAGTGAGATTTTAGGAACCATCTTCAGAATGAAGCTTAACTCTCAGGAATCCGGGTTAGATTTCCTTAATACCTAATAGATGAGATTTCAAGATTCATCTCTAGAACGAAGCTTGACTCTCAGGAATCCGGGTTAGATTGCCCCGATACCTAATAGATGAGATTTTGAGAATCATCTCCAGAACGAAGCTTGACTCTCAGGAATCTGGGTTAGATTTCCTCGATACCTAATAGATGAGATTTTGAGAATCATCTCCAGAACGAAGCTTGACTCTCAGGAATCTGGGTTAGATTGCCTGACACCTAATAGATTGAAATTAGATCAAATTGATTAAGATAGATTGAAAGTGATTCAATGATGTAATCATCCTGCCCCCTCAAGAGCGAAATGGAAAGATGACATGCCATAATGGTGATTGAGAGTGAGAAATCACAAAGAGAAGTTGGATCGAAGGTCAAGAAGAAATCAGAATAGATTATGAAAGAATCCAGAAGAAATGTCAAAGATTGGAGATGATTTTGACAAGAAAGTAACGTCAAAAAGTCGACTGCACAAGCATTCAATCGCATAAAAATATTAAGTGTGATTTTGAGCTATATAGAAGTGTTAGATGTTGATTTCGATCTTGAAAAAAGGATTCACAGCAGTCGATATAACCACTTTTGAAGAGTGAGAATGATGATCAAACACTTGGGCAATAGTGATGAAGCCAGAATGGTGAAGAAGAACCCCTCATCATACAAATCAAGGAGAACAAAATGAAGTGAATACCAAAATCCTGTCTAGAATGCAAGTCTAGAATGAACGTACAATCTTATGCTAGATGCAAATGAAAGTGCAATCCTATGCTAGATGCAGTGAAAGTGCAATCCTATGCTAGATGCAAATGAAAGTGCAATCCTATGCTAGATGCAATCCCTAGGACGTGGTTGTTGGACCCATTGGAACAGTTATAATCATAGAGAATTTTTGAAACATTGGAGTCAATATAATCCTTACTGGTGCCACTTCAACCATAAGAATATGAATATGACTTTCATTAGATAAGATATCGGAGACTAATGTAAGCATCGGGGCACAAAAGCCGAGATGACTTGAACATTGTTTCTAGTTTGATATAGTTAGAGTACACCAGTAAACAAGCAAAGAAATAATAGTCAAGGAGATAATTCCAACCTCACCAACAAGCAGTAAACAAAGAAAAGATTAGCAAAAATCAATGAGAACAGACAACATACAAAAAGAAGTTCAACATACTTAAGTCAGTTTCAAAGTTTTTGGATGTGTATATGTATAGGGGTGTTGAAAAACATCATTGTTCTTGTGAGTGCATTGTGTTTGATTGCTATTGATAGATTTTGTTTATGTTTGCGATATCCAATGTGTGGTGAAAACACAGATGTGTCCAAAGATAGTGTTAAGAAACACTTTTGATTGTGGTGTTGAGAAACACCTGTTTGTGTCAGTAGAGAGTTGTCGATGACAAAATTACTGACTCTAGTTGAATTCAAAAATACGATCAAATTTGGGAACCTATGCCCCTAGTGATATTTTGAGAACCATCTCCAGGATGGAGCTTGATCCTTAGGGATCTGAGTTAGAATGCTCAAATACCTAATAGATAAAGATTTCAAGAATCATCTCCAGAATGAAGCTTGATCCTCAGGGATCTGAGTTAGAATGCTCAATTACCTAATAGATGAGATTTTGGGAATCATCTCTAGAATGAAGCTTGATCCTCAGGGATTTGAGTTAGATTTCTCAAATACCTAAAAATGATGTGATCTGATTAGGGATCCATGCCCCTAGTAGCAAACAACAATAACTGACTTGACTCATACTATGAGGAAAAACTTGATTTGACTACCCCCAGGATTATGACTCTGGATTAGTGTCAAGTAAGGAGGGTTCGCGGAGGAACCAAAGTGTCACAAAAGTGACTGAAAGTTATGTGCAACTCCAAGATAGTGTATCGAGAGATAGAGCATTCGAGTATAACTCCAACTATAATAGACTAATGTCAAATTATAGATATGTGTTGTTTGCAAGAAATCTTGCAGGACAACAACAATAGATAGATGCAGTGAAAACCACTGGTGACTGACGCGAGAGAGATTCTTGAGTAAAGAGAAATCACAGTAATAGCTAGGCATCAATAGGAAGACACAGTGAGAACCACTGGTGACTGACGTGAAAAGAGATCCCAAGTAGAATGATCTTAGTAATAGCTAGGCATCAATAGGAAGACGTAGTGAGAACCATTGGTGACTAACGCGAAACGAGATAGCTAGGCATCAGCAGGAAGACGTAGTGAGAACCACTGGTGACTAACGTGAAAAGAGATAGATAGGCATCAGCAGGCAGATGTAGTGAGAACCACTGGTGACTAATGCAAAAAGAGATAGCTAGGCATTAGAAGGTAGACACAGTGAGAACCACTATCCTTAAAAGTAATAGGACAGTGCCCCCTAGATCAGGAAGGTTTCCCCTAGAGTATGACCAGTTTTAATCCATGTTTTTGAGTCATCTTCAGAACGAAGCTTGACTCTAAGGAATTTGGGTTAGATTGCCCAGATAACTAATAGCTTATCACCTTTCAAAAGACTGTCCCTAGAACGAGGCTCAATATTTAGGAGTCAAGGTTAGATTGTCTCGATACTTGTTCATTGAAAGATATGTAATAGAGATATTTTTTTGGTTGATGCATCAAAGTGCCTATTGCTAGGGTATTCAGCAAGATGATCATTTTTTAAGGACTTTTTATAGTTTTTTGATTTTTTCAGATATTACTCGATCTCAAGCAAGATCACATTGGTTTGCCTCCAATGTCTAGCAGGGTGTAGGACATTGCAGATGGATTAGAAAGCTAACAGATGAGTTGAATAGAAAATCATCCATGAAGAGGGTGAATGCGACCCTCAAGGAAAGTCTCCTCAAGATTAACCAAGCTAGAGAAAAAAAGAATATAGCAATGTAGGCTCATGGAGTGATGTTGTATAGCATTTAGGATAATGACCTGATGTCATGAAAAGTATGTGGTCCAAAAGAATAGACATGTCAAGAGACTATTCAGAAACATTTTTACAATTTTTGTTCTTCATTTATATCAAGATCAAGGGGTTAATTTTGGATAGGATATAGCAATGATAGCGCAATTAGGATAAGGGGTGATGTAGGTATAAGTGAATGTTTGGATTATGGCAGGAAAGCTCATAGATAGGAAGGATAGGCTTGGGATAAGAAAGATCACAATAGGGTAGCATAGATGAGAGCAAGCGAATAGGCTGATGGAAAGGATCATGAATGTCAGGATACATAGTGTTCATGGATAGGCTCAACCTTGTCAAGAGCAGCAGAAGGAACATGGATGTTCACGAGCTAGCTAGATATATAAGATATGATGGATAGGATTACATGGAAGGAACTTGCCCCCAAGTGAAGAGTGCAAGGAGGAGGAATTACGCATAACGCCTGGTTGCTAGGTTTTCATCATGGTACTTATCCAAGGCACCACAAGAAGTGGTTTTCACCATAGGACAGATTAATTTATCTTTAGTTTTTCTACCAAGGTGCCTATTTACCAGGTTTTCACCAAGGAACTTTTTTTATTTTTCTCTTTTTTTTGTACTTTTGATTTTTATGGGGGAACTTAAGGTTCTTTCTCTTTAGATAGTTCTCCTTTGAAAGATATGCTATGATAGGCAAAGGCCATTGAAATTATGCTCAAAGATGTTGATAGGGTGATGGTAGCCAAGGATTTATGTGATAGATTGGATAAGAGGAATAACAAGAATGTAAGGACCCAATATGGAAGGATAGTAGGTAGGGGTAGGATATTGGGTGCGGTAGTGAGAGTTCCGTGTAGGCAAGATCAACATCAACACACATCTAGAAGGATGGTAGAATGATAGAGGAAAAGTGTGTGAAATGGATTTAGGTTTTGATATGGATCTTGGTATACAAGGAGCCAAGATGGATGGAGACGTATTCAAAACAATGGATTTTGGGACATGAGGACCCAAAAGAGGTTTAGAAGATGGGGTTTGTTTAGATCGAGCTGAAGTGGAAGAATTTGGAAGCTAGGATGCCAACTCTAACTTTTCCTTTCTGTTCAAGTCTTTTAAGAGAGACTTGGGAATCCACATAGCTATTGATTTTCTTTTTGTATCCAAGTCCTTTAGAAGAGACTTGGGAATCCACATCATAACTCTTGATTTTCATTTTGTTTTGGTTGACCGAGAATGCAATTCTTCTAAGATGGATTTAGGAACCCATATGTTCTTTGATATTGTTCTTTGCTTAGTGGACCCGTGTGGTCTCTTGAATATTTCCTTTTTCTTTGTAATCACATGTTGATTAGATGGGACATAGTGATCTTCATATGTAAGTGGATTCTTGTATTTCTGACTATATTAAGTTGAAGATGATGCAAGACATTAAATCAGTTAATGGTTTGTATTGTCATTGATGTCAACTTGATATCATCTATATGGTCATATACATAATGCCAAAGACTTCAGAGAATCAATGCAATAAAGGTTATGCTTTTAGAAATGCATAAAAGTCTAGTATTCACTAAGTGACAAAGTACACCGGTGGAGTGCACACCATCGGTAAAGATAGAGATAAAAGTCACAGTGATGCCCGACGAGTAAAAGACAGTATTTCCTGACAAAACAGAATCAAAGGATGCCCGACAAGCTTAACACAGTGTTGCCCAACGAGCAAGATCCAATGATGCCCGACAGACGGAGATCCCAAAGCTAACTGAAGTGACACCGATGGAACTGGCAGTTGTCACCGGCGATGAACTATAGATTTGACCAACAGAACAGAGAGATCAGAAAATGAAAAAATATCTAGCTGGCAGAGCTAACAGATAGACTTAACTGGTTGTTTTATTTGTTTTATTCAAACCTAGTTAAGTAAAGTGATTTATACAGTTGGCAAGAAGATAACTACGAGATAAATCAGGAGTTAAAGCCATAAATCAAATTGGCTGGATTATTGTTCACGCCAAGAATCAAGAATCAAGAATCAAGAATCAAGAACCTAGAATTAAGGAAATCATGTCTATTTAAGAGACAAG
>MU228177.1:1350296-1375590 GCA_018584345.1 Thuja plicata
ATTCTTTATGGGTGACAGACTTGTCACATGGATTAGCAAGAAGCAAGGATGCATCTCTCAGTCTACTGCAGAAGCAGAATATGTTGCTGCTGCTGCAAACTGCTCGAATATTGCATGGATCAAACAGCTTCTGGACAGTATGCATATGAAGATCAAATAACCAGTAGTTATTTATTATGATAACACAAGTGGAATAAATATTTCCAAAAATCCAGTAATGCATGCGAAGACTAAACACATGTCCATCAAGTATCATTATTTGAGAGAACAAGTTCAAGAAAAAGAGGTGATACTTGAATATGTGCAATCAAAAGAATAATTGGCTGATATCTTCACCAAGCCACTACCAAAGGATACATTTGAGTACCTGAGGAAGAGACTAGGGGTAAAACCCATGTCTAACAGTTAGTAAAAGGACTGAAGGCTACATGAACCATACATTATCAGCATAGCAAACATGATTGATGCAAGCAGAAGCTGAACTTCAACGCTACATCTATATACAGATAGGTATATATCAGAACCAAGCACAAAATAGATTGATATTGAGAATGGATAAGGGAAATTCAAGGAATATTTTATGGAAAGAAGGAATTGGTTGACAGAATGTCATATATTTGTAAAATATTTTCTTGGCATTGTTGTCAAAGGGAGAGAATGTTTCCATATTATCATCAGAAGCTTTTCTTTATCAGATTACTCCAAACAGGGAGAGATCATATTCAAAGGGAGAGTATTGGTATAAAATTTGCAAATACAAAGCAGTGACATGAAAGATACATAATAGTCAAAGAGAAAATTGACACCAACAGAGGTCACAACACATCAACAGAAGAAATAGGAAAGCTGCAAGAATCAAATATAAGCTTACACATAGCTTACCGACAGTCAGACATTTTATCGGTTATCAAAACAAACTGTTTGGTAATTTGATGAATCTCAACAAGTGTATTTCATATTGTAATAGCAATAATATAGTATGATAATATAGCATGTTTCCATCAATGCCAAATGGAGAGATTGATGACATGTAACTGACTAAATGGTTGACTATATTAAGTTGAAGATGATGCAAGACATTAAATCAGTTAATGGTTTGTATTGTCATTGATGTCAACTTGATATCATCTGTATGGTCATATATATAATGCCAAAGACTTTAGAGAATCAATGGAATAAAGGTTATTCTTTCAGCAATGCATAAAAGTCTAGTATTCACTAAGTGACAGACTACACCGACAGAGTGCACACCATCGGAAAGATAGAGATAAAAGTCACAGTGATGTCCGACAAGTAAAAGACAGTATTGCCCGAAGAAGCAGAATCAAAGGATGCCCGATGAGCTTAACACAGTTTTTCTCGATGAGAAAGATCCAATGATGCCCGACGGACGGAGATCCTGAAGTTAACTGAAGCGACATTGACAGAACTGGAAATTGTCACTGGCGACGAACTGTAGATTTGACCGACAGAACAAAGAGATCAGAAAACATGAAAATATCTAGCTGGTAGAGCTAACAGATAGAATTAACTAATTTTTTTATTTGTTTTATTCAAACCTAGTTAAGTAAAGTGATTTTTACAGTTGGCAAGAAGATAACTACGAGATAAATAAGGAGTTAAAGCCATAAATCAAATTGGCTAGATTATTGTTCACACCAAGAATCAAGAATCAAGAATCAAGAACCTAGAATTAAGGAAATCATGTCTATTTAAGAGACAAGCATAATTCATTCTCATGGTGTGGTGGTCGAGAAGCAGTCAGATACACGGGGGAGTGAATTGATAGAAGATGCTGAAGAGAAACTAATGAAGGATTAACTTCATGCAGTCTTGATCAATCAAGCTACGGGAGAGCTAAAGAATTCTGCAGACACCGACGGACAGAGAAGCATAGCATCATAGAGCAAAAAGAGTTGAGTACAAAGGAATCATATTGATACATTGATCAGAAAGATATTGTAAGTAAATAGATCTGAAAATCTGCAATTAAGTTGCATTAGAAATAGGTCATTTTGTTTCAGTTTAACCATTGAAGCATTAAGTCTCTTAACAGAGTAGGACTTAACAGTCTTTATTAATTGAGGTATATCCCAACAAATTACCAGAAGGTTGACTCATGATAGTAGCACTGGTCTTACCTAAAGCCTATTAACAGTCTAAGAAGGAGGCTGATTCAAGGATGGTAGTGTAGATGCCAGATACTTAGTGACAACCTATGTATTGAAAATCCTCTAACAAGGTCACACTTAATAGTGTGTTTGTAACCTTTAACAGGGTTGGCTCCTAACGAGGCTCACTTTAGAAGAGTGAAAATTTGGGGTGCCGGTCCTAGTGGTTTTTCCCTTAACAGGGTTTCCACGTTAAAATTCTTGTGTTATATGTGTATGATTTATTACTTTACTATTTTACATTCTGCATATGCATTTATCGATTGACTGGTATGCTCTGCATATTTACTGAGTATCGGTAAATACAATTTTCTTCTTATCGGTTATCAAGGAGAATAAGGACAGACAAGGTAAACGGACAGACAAGGTAAACCGACAGACAGTTATTTGTTTTAAATATTTCAATGGCATGCATCTTGTTGGGACTTAATAATTTGAGAAGTATTGATTAGTGGATTAAAAGAGATAAATTGTTGAGGCCACTGATTCACCCCCCCTCTCAGTTATTACTAATAGTTTGTTTAGATGGAGCTGAAGTGGAAGAATTTGGAAGCTAGGATGCCAACTCTGACTTTTCCTTTCTGTTCAAGTATTTTAAGAGAGATTTGGGAATCGACATAGCTGTTGATTTTCTTTTTGTATCCAAGTCCTTTAGAAGAGACTTGGGAATCCACATCATAACTTTTGATTTTCCTTTTGTTTTGGTTGACTGAGAATGTAATTCTTCCATGATGGATTTAGGAACCCATATGTTCTTTGATATTTTTCTTTGCTCAGTGGACCCGTGTGGTCTCTTGAATATTTCCTTTTTCTTTGTAATCACATGTCGATTAGATGAGACATAGTGATCTTCATATGTAAGTGGATTCTTGTATTTGTGATTTCTTCATTGCGCATCCAAATTACATCCAAAAGACTTAGGGATTGTGGATGAAGAGGGTCGATATGATTGGTTCATATGGATGGGTTGATAGGGAGAGCTTCAGGATGTATATCTTCGTTGGTGTTGATAGGAGATAGGATAAGTGGATGATAAGCTAGTATTGATAGGCATGTTGGATGGAGGGACATAATGACCCAATATAGAAGGCAGGTTTGACAGTTTTTGCTTTGGGATATAAGGACCAAGGAGGGATTTAGAAGATGGAGAAGGCTGATGCTTGCGTTTGAATGGAGGGATATAAAGTGTGGAAGGGATATCATGAGACTCTTGAGATGTGTGACTTTGGTCAACCATTGAATAAGGATGGATGGTGTCTTGATCTTGATCATCACTGATATTTGTTTCTTCATACTTTGTATTGTCTCCTTGACATGGAGCCACTTCTAAGAATGAGGTAGGTGTGTTGTATTGCATGAAGGACTCTTTACAAACTAATGAAGTATCATTTTGAGTAGGCATGCTAAAAATTGAAGCACATGGAAGCTTTAGGTCTATGATCTTTGAAGCTTGAGAAAGGCTTGTATCTGTACGTTGATGAGCTTGGATCTCTTTTAGAGGTAGTCCTTGAGAGTAGACATAGTCGTCATTAGGATCAGTTCTTGATAGAGATGATGAAGCTTTAGGAGATGGAGGAATGGTGGAAGAAGTAGATGTGATATGGGAACCATTGCTAGACATGGATTCCTAATATTGATCATGCTTGAGATTAGTATCTTCACTAGATGATACATTAGGATTTTCCAATTCGATTATGCCATCATCTATGAGAGCTTGGATTTTATGTTTCAACTCCATGAAAGATGAAGTTTTATGCTTATGGCTTCGATGATATGCACAATAGGGACTCAAGAATCTGAATCCACATGATGTGGCTTGAGGCAATGTGATGAGATTATGTTCAAGAAGTGCTTCCAATGCTGATGTATACGATTGTCCCAAAGGAGTAAAGACTCTCTCTAAAGGACAATTAGATGCTTCTTGACTTGAAATATCCTTCTTTTGCAGATAGAAAAGACTTTCATTTGATTCTGTCATAGTTTCCTCTACATTCTCTTGATCAAAGATAAGATTGTCGTAAAAATGTTCTTGATCAAAGATGGGATTTTCATACCAAGATTTATCCATGTTGGAAGAAAGTGGAGAGATATGAGAATCATGATCAAATAGCAAAGGATAGGTTGATCTTAATGAGGATTTGTCAGATGAAGTATCCTTTTTAATCTTTAATCCTTGGAGTTCAGATTCCAAAGTTTGAAGTTCTTTTAATAAAGTTGCCGTAAGAATCTCTTCTTTTCTTTTAGACATTGTAAGATTGTCTTGATGTGCTTTCTAAGAAGATTTGAAGAGGAGGTATGATGAATCAGTTGATTGACTAACATGCATTGAAGTCCAAGACCAAAGAGACCAAGAGATAATGTCCAACTGAGAGAGAGAAGCAACGACTCTGATCTTGAGTCAAGGTTGACGAACCTATTTTCACAACTTAGGATAAGGACAATGTAGACAAAGATGATAAAATTGAAATAGATAATGGGTCACTTAGACTAGCATAACAAAGTCAGATTTTGAAACAACGACGAGTCAGACTGTCAACATATTGCAGTCAAAGATAAATGAGCAATGATATTGTTGAGAACATAGATTTGTGAAAATTTAGACAGAACCTTCACAACAAAATACTGAATTGGATAGCAAGTTGATAGATTTCAGAGCTTGATAACAGATACAGAAACTTGGACAAGAGTTGATAGCTAACACTTAGAAGTGCAGATTTTGAATCTGAATGGTCGGTTTGATGTTTTTGATGTCTATTTTTTTTTATGCTTCACCCACACAAGACACATCAAGAAGAATGTTTGTTGTAAAAATAACAGAGACACCACAATCCTAGGTAAGCTAGGGCAATATCAGTTAAATTCCCACTTGAACCTAAGTTCAGCCACGCCTACTCATAGCGGACAACTTAGAAGCTTGGAGGCACAGGCTCCTCCTTATAGTGCACTCACTTCTCAGGCACACCAAGCTTCGAATCCCAAGGGACTGTTGTCTCTAATAAGAGTCATGAAAGTGTGGGACATTTTAGTCTGTCTCTGACCTTCCGCGCCAATAGATAGAGGGATTTTGGTTACTAGAACAAAGTGTGTAGTTAGGGCATCCATTCAAGTGGTTATACTTGCGGTAGATTAGCTCTATTATGGAGGCCTCCTAGCCTACAAAAGTTACATTTTTAGGTTTTAACACACCACAAGGGTACTGAGGGAGATCTTCTTCCCGGTATAATACAATCAACACCTGTTCATTGTGAGAATAATCACAATGACATTTTTTGAATATCAGTTCGGAAGGGCTTGGCTTTAGCCTATTACTGGTTGGGCAATCCACTCTCACTGGCTCTATTAAAGCACTCGGGAGGTAGCCACGCTAAAGGATTTGTATAGAATTCTCCTTCACCCAAGATCCATGAAGGAGAGGGGAGAGGATACGTCCATGCAATTCCTTGGGTTTACAAAACTAGATGACACATCAAGCAGAATAAGCAAATGACAATAATCTTTTTGGATTTATGATCATTCCAAAAGGGCAAGAGCATAATTTTATGACATTATTTCCATCTCTAAAACACCAAATAGAAGTTCATTTTAAACAATCTTGCATGTGCGTTCCTATATTAAGAAATCAAAAACAAAATGCAAGCACAATATTTTGCGTTCTATTGATCAAAGGCAACATGCAAAACCAATTTGTGAGTAGTTTGTGTTTTAGTCTTCTTGGATAACATTCTGCAAACCATTGTTAGGTTGTACGCAAAAGATAATCACATGAACATCAAAGCCAAAGATTAGTCCACATTATCAAAATCAGAAAATAGACAGAAATTATGCATTTTCAAAAAAAATTGCACTGAAAAAGGTGATCGTATGAGCCCCTATGAGGTTCTAGAAGTTACAAAAGTGAGGATTAGACATGTACGATCATGAAAAACTTCAATTTAGGATACCTCTAAGATTCCAAAACCAAAAATTAGCTCCAACCCATAAATCTTTGGGAAATGCTACCCAAAAAAAAAAAAAAATGCACCTAATTTGGAGTTAAAACAAGCAATATATGAGCTTTTAAAGTCAGACTGCAAATTGTAAAAGCTTACTGGTGAAGGCTGAGAAAATTCAAACCCTTGATGACATTAGCAAGTTAGGAATTTAAATTTGATGGCCGAAAGGATGTTGCAAAATGCCAGTATCCCTGCAAAATGATGGCTAAATGAGTGTCAAATTTCAACTATTCTGAATTCTTGTGGGTTGCTGTGGATGGACATAACACGTTTCATCAAAAACGTTGCAGATCCCACTTGATGCCCTCAACGTAGATAGAGGAAAATTAAAAATATTCGGAGAAGAAAAAAAATATATGTTACTATGACAATCTACATGACATTATTATTCATGTTTTATTGAGATGCCTGAATGTTGAGGAAGCTTGTTTATAGTTCCATCAAAGAACACTTATCTAGGAACTTGGGTTTCAACCAAAATCGTAAATGGTCCAACAAAGAGAAGTCTACATCAAAATAATTTATTGGTGACACTCAACATTTGTTCCATCGACAAGTAGTTCACTGCGCATGGGCATCAAAAATATGAAGCAAGGGCAAGACAGTTAAACCGTTTGATAGATATGTGATTATAAAAATGAACATGAACCACACAGCAGGGATGAAATGCAGGAGATAGCATGGGATATGGGAGAGGAAGAGTGGTGGGAGAGGAGGTAGGCGAGAGTGGCGCAAGGCAAGGGTTTGCGGGGGTGGTGGATTGGAGGATGGAAGCACAGGGGATATGGGAGGTTGGGGAGCAGAGGTGGCAGGTGAAGCGCGGTTAGTACTGTGGGATGGAAGGAAGGTCTATGGGCTGCGCGAATGATTTGAAGTGGAGGATAGGGTAGGGAGGCGGAGGTAAGCGGGAGTTTAGTCCCACATGGGTGGGAAACAAAAAAAATAGATATTGTTTAAAAATGCAAACAAAAAAATTCTATTTCGAAGCAAAGGCAAAAGGATCGGCCTTTGGGTGTATTGCGCTATATTTGAGTATTTGACTCATTCTTCCAGATTCTCAAATAAATGATGCTGAAATATAGAACAAACACCAATATTTTTGCTGAAATACGCAGATAAAATAAATAAATATATATATTTTTGAAATTTTTATCTCGGTCTGCGTGCAAAAATTTCCTCAGTTGGCATGCAGAGGGCCGTACAACCTCTATTTGCAAAATGTTTTTGTGACAGATTCAATTTTGACTGGGTATAGACATGTTTACAGTCATTTTTAATTGAAATGACGTTCCAGACGCAATGGCAGAGTCAAATTTGACTCAAAGTGAATGTATAAAATGACAGAAAATAGAATTGACAGTAAATGTATAATATGAGGCCAGGAATCAACTATCCTGCCCCACGGTGGGCGCCAGAAAAGTGATAGCTAAATGTGGCCTTGTTGTTTAGCCATACACTTCAACATAGTCATTACTCACCAGTCACATACAAGAATGGATATGAGATTATCCATCTTGCATGTCTGTATGACTCGACCTGTTGCCTCCTATTTAGGAAGGGTTTTGAGTAGCTCTCAGCATTCGAGAGCCCAACAACCAAGATCAACCTAAGAATGAATGATTTAATCTAGGAATATGAAATGTAAGATTAAGCTAAGATGTAAATGAAGATTAATCTAGAAGTGCTTGAAAGAAGCTAATCTATGTATGATTTATCTAAGAGCATGATATTAATTCATTGTAAGTGATAACAAAATGAAAGCTTGAATTACATAAAATATGAGTTAATAATTTAACAGCGGTTCAATGCTTCAACAATGCATTCTCCTTTTTCTTGAATGAGAAATGAGGTTCTTTTATAGACTGAGAGTCCGTTCAGAATAGAAAGTTTCCTTGGAGAGAAACAGTTAACTTATTGAAGATTAGTTGACGATAGCAAGTTTCTTTTTAGAGAAACAGTCAACTATTGCCTTTTTGAGTTAAGGAAGCAGTTAACTGATTAGTTGCACTTTTCAATCACTGTTAACTTAAAGTTTCTATTTATGAACTGGAGAGAAGATTTTGGAGAGAATATTTAATTAAATAAATAGAATATGACCTCATCAATGTATTTTCTCAAGTATCAAACAATTAAATTCAATTATTGAAATGAGGGTATTTATTTAATAATTAACTATTATTTAATTCCTTTTATGTATTTTAGCTAAAAGGGTGAATTTAATTTAATTAAAGTGCTAGGACTTTGTAATTAAATTAATCTGATCATAGGGTTTATTTAGCCAATTAGGAATTAAATATAGTATGTGATTGGTGTAGATTTAGGGTTTTCTATATTTTACACTTAGGTCAAGTAGAGTCAGTCAAAACTTAGAATTGCCTAGTACAATAGGACTTTGATGATTCAGAAGGTTGATTAATGAAAAAAATTGGTTAGGGTTACAAGATGCCAATTTTGGGGTGTTACATATACAACATCATAAACATCCACCAGGTTGGACAGACAATTTGAAACTGGTCACATCAAGACATTCCCTCGATAGTAATGAGTGAAATGAGGACCACCTCAAACATTACAATATGCCTCGCTCAATCCAACACATTGCACCATCACTAAAGAATTTGGTTCCAATGAATATTATCAATACGTTACATCCACATAGATGGGACCAAAAAATACAAAGGATACACATCCAAATAGGATCGATCCAAAAAACCATATGTTGCATCCAATGAAGAACACTCACTGAAACGTGTCGGTGACAACCTCAACTACAACATACAAACTATCAATGCACATCAACTGATACACAACCAATACGCCAATCCACTTGGTCCCACAACAATCGATACACTAAAGACTAGAATAAGGATATGTTGACATTAATGCCAATAACATGGATCACATTAACCTCACATTCTAACAATATCCTCCTTTTCCATTGATGGAAACATTCATCAATAACAAAGCACATAAATAAACTTCAACAACTTTCTCCCCTTTGAAAACAATGACAAAGGGCACAAAAAAATCCCCTATGAGGAATCCATCAAGAACTGATCTAGAATGATAGAAATGATAAGTATTGGACCAATGCACAAACATTGGTGCATCTAGTGATCATTAGGAATGGGAAAGACGCCTAGCTTCCTCCCAAGATACTCAAAAGTATCCTTGCACAAAGGTTTGGTAAATATGTCTTCTATTTGTTCCTTTATGGGCACATACTCAAGCTTCACCACACCTTATTCAACCTTCTCTCTGATAAAGTGATATCTAATGTCAATATGTTTTATTCTGCAATACATTACTGGATTCTTTGACATACTTATAGTACTAGTATTGTCACACATGATAGGAATTGGCTCATCAAAACTAACTACTTTGTCTTTCAAGGTCTATTTTATCCATAATACCTGAGTAAAAAATGAGGATGCTGCAATATAGTCTGATTTAGCAGTAGATAGTATTACAAAATATTTCTTCTTTTTCAACCAAACAACTAACTAGGAGCCAAGAAAGAAATCTTCACCACTAGTACTTCTTTTTTTGTCTACACAACCTACCCAATCTACATCTATATATGTTATTAGTGAAAAATCTAATTCTCTTGGATACTATAATCTCATATCATATGTTCCTTTTAAGTATCTAAAAATCCTCGTTACTACCATAACATGTGACTCTTTCATTTCTTACTAAAATCTTGTTGCCAAACATACAACATACATGATATCTGATCTGGTAGTCGTTAGGTATAACAATCCTCCAATCATTGATCTATATTTTGTTGCATCCTCTTTTGATGAATATAGTAAACCTTAAGAAGCACATACAATTGAGAGGGGGTGAATCAATTGTTCCACAATAACATCAAACTTTAACCAACTTAAAACTTTAATCTAAGATCTAAATGATAAACATAAAAGAAAGATTGTAACACTGTAATCAACACATAACACCAATATTTTGACATGGAAACCTTGTTAGGGGAAAAATCATGGTGGGAATGGAACCCACAAGATGAATGAACTATATTAAAATTAATATACCTTGTTACGAGTATTACAAAGGGGAATGTACATGCATTCAGACACACTGCCTAGAGCTCACTACTCAAATACAACAAGGATCTCAATCCTAAGGAAGGATCACTGCCTTACAAAAATCTCTGATCTCAGATCATAAAGGACATATCGTCTAAGCTCACAAACTGAAAACAACATCTCTGATATGCCAAAACAATTTCAATGAAGTACAACAAATATATGCCGTAATTGCAGATTCCTCTCATACCTCTTCTATCAGGTATCCCACACTATCTTTCACCTTCTCACACTCTATCTCTTCTTTACAATTACAAATTATTACATATATATACAGATTACATCAATTATCTCAACTAGGTTGTCTAGGGACCTAATTACCAAACATTAGATCATTACATCTCAATGCTCAATGCGATCCATTGAATGTCGGCTAAGACATAGAAATGATCCATAACAACATCTTGAACATGCTCCAGATCCATAGATCATGCCACAAACCTTCACAACATTCTATATCACCAAGTCGTCCAATAACTCGTAAGAATATTAGCATGCCACAAGAAATTCACTAAATCTGATCGCATAATCCAATGTGATCCACCAACACATTGAAACATCAAGAAACATCAACAAGAAATGATAAGTACCAATACATAAAAAGGAACATCTCTATCATAGTTTTCATTCACTTCTCTTCTCTGTTCATCAAGAACACTAATCAACAACCACTTTCATAAAATAAAAGTAGCTTACCATCATCCAAATCATGAATCAATTGAGCTAAGGACACACATCAATGTCCTGAACTCACCACCAAGTTAGCAACAAATAATATTGCATAAACAATCCACACCAATCCAAATACTGAAATACTGTCACAATCTGAATAACCAAAATACCAGAAACTAGTAAATCCATCATAACTATCACAAATCATCACTGAACATATGTGAAATGACATGCAGTAACTAAAAACATCCCATAACACAACTGTACGATCACAACATCAGATCTTCAATACAATAGCCATACCATAGAAATCATCTCATTGAATAAACTAGGAACACATGATGTGGAAAAATCAATCAATGCACAAAGAAACAATATCAATACTAGAAATACCAGCAATATGAATATCTCTCTCCAAATATCACTTTTTTCACCTGAATATCTCTCCCCCTTTTACATCAATGAAAAAGGCACATGTATACACTCAGACATAGGAGCCGAAAATCTGAACAACTCATCTCACAAAAAAATATCTCTGAACAACAAACTTCATGAATAAATCATGAACCATTCACTACACACTACTACCCTTAAGGAGTAGCCACCAAAAAATTAATCCAAAAGAATGAAAGCTTTGCAAGCATACTGGACTGGTGCATCTCAATGCATCTCTAGCTCTGATCAGGAGGGTCAATTACCCCAACCTTACCTTGGAGATACTCAAAACTATCCTTTGGCAAGTTCTTCATGAATATATCTACAATCTGCTATGTAGTAGATACATACTGCAATCTAATTTCTTTTTCACTAAATTTGTCTCTCAAAAAATTATGTTTAATAGAAATATACTTTATCTTTGAATGCAACATAGGGTTCTTTGAAAAATTGATAGCACTTGAATTGTCACAATAGATAGAAACAGGCTCATCAATAATCACTATGATATCTTTCAACATTTTCTTCATCCATATTGATTATGTACAATTAGTAGTAGCAGCAATGTACTCAGCTTCAACAATAGATTGTGATATACAATTTTGTTTCTTACTTTTCCATGAAACTAATCTCTTACCCAATAGGAATGCTCCACCACTTGTGCTCTTTTTGGCATCCACATTACCGGCCCAATTAGCATAAGTATATGTTCTCAATGTGAAATCATCATATTTACCATACCATAAACCATAACCAGTTGTTCCCTTCAAGTATCTGAATATCCTCTTAACAAAAACAACATGTGATTCCTTTGGTTCTTCTTGAAATCTAGCAACAATACAAACAACATTCATCATACTTAGTCTAGTTTGTGTCAAATATAACACTCCACCAATCATTGATGTGTATCTAGTTTGATTTGCATTAGGTATGTCATCAATATTTTTTAACTTACAACTAGTAACCATAGGTGTCCCAATAGGTTTTGAATCATCCATACCAAATTACTTCAATAATTCTTTCACATATTTAGACTGAGAAATAAAAACACCTTTATCTATTTGTATAATTTGCAGTCCAAGAAATAATTTCATCTCACCTATCATAGACATTTGAAATTCCTTTTGCATCTCATCTAAAAACTCTTCATTCAACTTTTCATTTCCACTAACAACGATATCATCCACAAAGACTTCAAAGATAAAAATATTATCATCAACAACTTTGAAATATAAATTATTTTTAGCAGTAGCTTTACTGAAACCAATCTTCGATAAATACTTGTCTAACCTTGCATACCAATCTCTAGGGGCTTGATTCAATCCATATAAATATTTATTTAATATGAAAACTACGTCATCTTTTTCAGTGAAGGGAAAATCATCTGATTTCTCAATGTATACTTTTTCCAACTCTCCATTCAAAAATGTAGACTTAACATCCATCTGATATACCTTAAAATTTTTGTAATTAGCATATGCGAGAAACATTCTAACAACTTCAATTCTAGCAATATGACCAAATGTATCCTCAAAATCAATATCTTCCTTCTAAGAATATCCCTTACAAGAAAGTCTGGCTTTGTTCTGAACCACTTCACCATCTTCATTCAATTTATTTTTGGTGCAGAAGAACCTTAATAATAATAAACAACTCTTGGAATTACATGAGTATAAATGGTGTTATTAATAGGTCCTAGAGTGTCTTGGATTGTATGGTCCAATTACATTGTATTAAAGACCCAATTTGTAAGGCCTTTTGCCATGGGTAGCACTTTTAAGCCCTCATGGTCAAAGGGTCCCTAATAGGGTAGGATCATATTTTTTAAGGTGTTTAGGGTCTATTTGAGTATGAAAAAACCTATTTGAATGAATTGAGATGGATTGAGAGTGAGACGCTTGCAATTTTGCAAAATTATCAAAATTGCTCAAAAGTTGCTTGTAAACTTTTAGCAATTTGACTCAAAAGTTGTTTTTGGCCCCCTAATGTCCTCCAATGGTCACCAACTTTTCAAATTCAGTTGGGAAAAATTACTAAGGTCTATATAAGTCCCTTTGAATTGAAATAAAAGTTTATAGAATTTGTTTACAAAATTTGATGGTTGAAAGCAATAATAAATCTATGGGTTTCCTGCGAAATCTTTGTTTCTTTGTATGGTAGGAGTGCATGGGTGATTGGGTGTGACTAAATTGTGATTTTGATGTTTGGAAACATGTTTTACAACTGTAAAGAACAATTTTTATTCAAATTAATAGAGTTTAAAGAGTGCTGGAGACTGATCTCTGTGTACAGGTTTGAAACTACATCCTTAAGTAGGGTTCTAAACTAAAATGTCTCTAAATTTAATTTCCACCATTGGAACTCCAATACGATTGGGGAAATACAAGAAGATAAAATGTGTTTCAAGAATTAAAAATCAATTTGTAGGGTAACCTTTTCTTCTATTTTTACCATCAAACCCCAGTCAGACATCTTCATGTGATCGACCAGTCTGAGAACACAAAGTGTTGTATGAAGGAATGATTAGAGTGTATCAAGACAAATTAATGGCGTATTTTTGTTCATTTGGTGTGGAATAACTTCCTAAGTGGCCATCTTGTTAGGGTTTGTGCAGTTCCATGGACTTGTAGTTCAAACCAAGCCATTTAGGAATATTAGCCCTATATGTCCTAATTGGGGTTTCTGTATCAGGTGATTGGGTCAAGACCTAAGACATTGGAATCCTTTGGAAATTTCAAAAGGGTTTCTAAAATTAGCATTGGTTCACATGGTTTTTTATAAGTTTTAAGAATTAATCCTTGTTTTCCTATTAGGTCAAACTAATACAATTAGGCCTCCCCAATAGGCCCCATTATGCAAATATATTCAAAGCCTTGAAAGTTTGTATCTAATGATTGTATTGGGGTATTTTGGTCATGTTAGTACTTTTTTGGTCCACTCCTAGTATATTTAAGTCATAGTGATACATAGGTGTGTGTGTACCCTAGCCTTTGGAGTTAGGTTCAAGGGAATTTGAATGGCTCTTGTCACACAAATTATGTGTGTTGATCAAGATATTGTCTATTCAACTCTCATATGTTTGAAGTACCCTTAGAGGGTTAAGAAATAAAGAGAATTTTTTGAGATTTTTGGTAACCCATAGGTGTGTTTGTGTGTGTTTAGGCCTTGCATCATCTTACCCTACTTAGCTTTGCATCATAGTGGTACCAGAGTAGGTTGATCACCCTTTTTGTGAATTATATGTTTGAGGAGTCTAAGTTTGAATCATTTGAAACCGAGGCTACAAATATTCCTCCCAAGGGGATGACTGCTGAAGTTACAAATAATTTCCAAGAGATGGAAGAATTTAACAAGAAGATGGCAGATGAAGTCAGTAGGTTGAGGGAATTGGAATAGAGACTAGGGAAGTATAGACAATACATAATGTTCTCTGGATTAGGAGAAGGAGATGGATAAGAGGCCCTTGAGTAGGAGGAGGAAGTTCCTATAGAACAAAGATACCTAGTGGAAGCCCTCAAATTAGTTGGAAGAAAGGCATCAGATGGCTGAACAGACATCCCTATTTTTTTAATGGAAAACTAAATCCAGATGTTGCTATGGTCTAGATAGAGGCTCTTAACGACCACTTTTAATGTGAAGAGGTTTTCCCAAACCAAAAGGTTAAGTTGCCCAAGTCCAAGATGAGAGGTGTTTCTTTAAATTGGTGGAATTATGTCCAAGATGAAAGAGTGAGACAAGGGCAAAACCCAATTCCACATGAAACCTAATGGTATACAAGATAAAGGAAGTGTATATTTCAGAAGATAATGAAATTCAATTACATAGGAAGAGACAAAACCTCAAACAAAAAGCCATGGATCTTAGTGCTTATACAAAAAAGTTCCATAGGTAGTTTGAGGTAAAAAAAAATAGAGAGAAGGAGAAGATAGAAAGGTACTTGAATGGACTCAAGTATAATATACATGATGAATTATACATTTTATCCCCTGATACAGTGCATAAGTGTTATCAATTGGCACTAAGAGTAGAAGAAAAGTTGAGAAGCAAACAATAGTAAGGTAATAGAGGCAAAGGCAAAGAAAACTTTAGAGGAAGAGGAACATCAAATGGAAGAGGTCAAATTTCAAGAGAACAAAACAAACAAAACCAAGGAGAAAAAGGAGAGTCAATTTCTAGAGGAAACTTTAGAGGGAGAAGTAAAAATGAAAGATGGAGATTTGGGGGAAGAAATTCAGGACCCCTTAGATGTTTTAACTGCAATCAGCTTGGTCACCATGCAACCAGATGTCCTGAGAGGAAAAGATCTAACACACAAGGAGAACTCAAATCATCCAAGAGGATGCTCAAAGTGTCAACTCACCACCCAAATATTTTGATCCTAAGGAGGGAGTATGCCTCATTATGAGTAGAACTTTGCTAAAGCTTCCTACTACCAAAGAGCATCCACAAAGGAACAATTTTCATAACAAATTGTAAGAGACAAGGGAAGGTATGTAAAATTTTAATTGATTCTAGTTATACAGAGAATTTAGTATCTCTTGAGACGGTTGGAAATTTGAATTTGGTCAGAATTCCTCATACCCACCCTTACAAGGTGTCATGATTAGCAAAGGGTCAACAAACTTTAGTAAGTGAACAATCATGGGTAGAGTTTTCAATAGGAGAATACAAAGATAAGGTCCTATGTGATATTGTGGGCATGGATGCATGTAATTTTCTACTTATCTGCCCTTGGCAATATGAATTAGATGCATTACATAATGGAAAGAAAAACACCTACACAATTGTCAAAAATGGTATCACATACAACATGAAACCCCTACCTAATCAAAAATTGGAAAAAGAATCAACTGTCATACTGGTAGGAGAAAACAAAATGTTTCAAACCTTGAAGGAGGAAAGTGATATGGGTTATGCATTGGTTATGAAGCCTAAATATAAGGAGGAATTGGCTAAAACTAATGAGAACACAGATGAAGTGAAAGGTTTGTTGGACAAATACAAAGGGGTAGTTGCAGAAGATTTGCCTAATACCCTCACACAATTGAGAGATATCAGTCACCATATAGAGTTTATCCCTGGAGAATCTCTGGCAAACAAAGAAGCATATAAAATGACCCCTTCTCAGAATTCAGAAATTGCAAAACAAGTGCAAGATTTGTTAGACAAAGGACTGATATAAAAGAGTCTAAGTCCTTGTGTAGTCCCTACTTTTATAGCCCCTAAGAAAGATGGAAAAGGGATACTTCATACTGACTCTAGGGAAATTAACAAGATCACTATCAGATATAGATTCTCAATGCCTAGGATTGAGGATTTGTTGGACCAGTTAGGAGGGTATGCTATTTCTCCAAGATAGACCTTAAATCATGCTATCACCACATTAGAATAAGGCCAGGGGATGAATGGAAAATGATATTCAAAACAAATGAGGGTCTATATGAATGACTTGCAATTCCATTTGTCTTAGCAATGATCCAAGTACTTTCATGTGACTTATGAATTAAGTACTTCATGATTTCATAGGCAAGTGTGTGGTTGTCTATTTGGATGACATTCTTGTGCTCAACAGATTAAAGGAAGAGAATTTGGATCACTTGAATCAAGTTTTAAGAAGGTTGCAAGAACATAAATTGATGATCAATTTGGAGAAATGCATCTTTATGTAGGAGGAACTCATCTACCTTGGATTTTTCATCTCCCAAGGTACCCTCAAAATAGATCCCAAGAAGGTAGTTATTATCAATTGGCCAAATCCAAAAACATTAGGGGATGTCAGAAGCTTCCATGGATTAGCCACTTTTATTAGAAAATTCATTTAAAATTTTAGTCACTTATGTTGGATACCATCAAAGAGGGTAAAAAGGTACATTTTTTTTGGAATACTAATTCAGACAAGGATTTTGAGTATTTGAAATATCGGGTAGAAAAATTACCTATTCTTGTCCTTCCTGATTTCAATAAATTATTTATTGTTGAGATTTATGCTAGTAATTTAGCAATTATGGTTATCCTTAGCCAAGAAGGCAGACCAATAGCCTTCTTCTCTAAAAAATCAAATGAGGCTAAGAAGAAGTACAATACCTGTGATCTTGACTCTATATCATGGTGCAAGCCCTAAAGAAATGGAGACATTATCTCCTCCCTAAATAAATTATTGTTTTCACAGATAAGATTTCTTTGAGTTACTTGAATGGACATGATAAATTGAGTTGTAGGCATATGGAATGGGTAGAGCAACTGTAAGCTTACACATTTACTATCAAACACAAAAAGGGCCAGGAAAACAAATTAGTAGATGCACTTAGTAGGAGGATCACTCTAGTCCAATAAATCCAACTGCAAAGCATGGGGATAGATTACCTAAAAGATCTTTATCATGGTGACTCATATTTTGGAGAAGCCTACAAGGTTTGCACTCAAGTGTCTCTTGGTAACCTTCTTAGGGTCTTAAACAAAATAGTATGGTCAAGCTTAGGATGTTGTCCTTCTACAAGATGAATATTCCTAAAATGACTCCACAATAGGAGTACTGGTAAAACCCCTTTTTAGATAAACTATGGATTGCATCCTCGGAGAATCATGGAACTCAGAGAGATACCTAATGATTTCAAAAGTAGGGAACATGGAGAAGAGTAGGAAGACCTCATAAAATAGGTTTATGAGAAGGTGAAGCTCTCATTAAAGAAAACAAAAACAAAGTACAAGGAGACTACAGATTAGAAAAGAAGAGCAACTTATTTCCATGTGGGAGATAAATTTTGGGCTTATCTCAGAAAGGGAAGATTGCCTAAAGGAAAAAATACTAAGTTGTAGATGAGAAAGATTGGTCCCTGCACTATTATCCATAAGTTTGATGAAAATGCGTATGAGATCTCTCTCCCACTATGCATTGCTATATCACGAATATTCAATGTTTCTGATCTGACCCCTTTTAAATTTTTTGCAGGTTCTGATGATGTTGTGCAGGCTGAAGAAGATGTGGAATGGCTCAAGCACTTTCGTCCTAGCGAACCTATGGAGTCAGAAGCAATTTTGGATACTAAGGTGATCAAATAAACGAGGAGGAACACTTAAAGGAACTATCTTTTCAAGTGGAAAGGCTTACTAGATGTTGATTCTACATGGATGGATGAGAAAACCATTTTGAAGCATGGAAAAACTTAGGAAGAACTCCTCTCAAGTAGGAACTTGAGTTCTAATTCACCAGGAGAGTATGGTGTAGGAGAAACTTAAGAATAATAAACAAATCTTGGAATTCCATGAGTATAAATGGTGTTATTATGAGGTCCTAGAGTGTCTTGAGTCCTATGGACCAATTACAATGTAATAAAGACCCAATTTGTAAGGCATTTTGCCATTGGTAGAACTTATAAGCCCTAAGGGTCAAAATGGTCAAAGGGTCCCTAATAGGGTAGGATCATATGTTTTTAAATTTTTATCATCTATTTGAGTTTGAAAACACCCATTTGAAGTACTTGAGATGGATTGAGAGTGAGATGCTTAGAATTTTGCAAAATTGTCAAAATTGCTCAAAAGTTGCTTGTCAACTTTTAGCAATTTGACTCAAAAGTTATTTTTCAGCCCCCCAATGTCCTCCAATGGTCACACACATTTAAAATTCAGTTGGGACCATTGGATAATGTCTATATAAGTCCCTTTTAATTGAAATAAAAAGTTATTGAAGTTGCATACAAAATTTTATGGTTGAAAGCAATAATAAATCTCTAGTTTTCCGTTGAAATCTATGTTTCTTTGTATGGTAGGAGTGGATGGGTGATTGGTTGTGACTAAATTGTGACTTGGATGTTTGGAAACATGTTTTAGGACTATAACATAACAAGTTTTATTTAAATTGGTGCATTTTTAAGGGTGTTGGAGACCGATCTCTGCGTATAGGTCTGAAACTACATCCTTAAGTAGGGTTCTGGACTATAATGTCTCTAACTTTAATTTCCACAATTGGAACTCCATGAACAATGGGAAAATACAAGTAGAGACAATTTATTTCAATAATCCAAAATCAATTTACAGGGAAGCCTTGTCTTCTATTTTTACCATCAAACCCTAGTTGGGCATCTTTATGTGACCGACCAGTCCGAGAACACAAAGTGTTGTATGAATGAAGGATTGGAGTAGATCAAGAAAAATTAATGATGGATTTTTTTTCATTTGGTGTGGAATAACTTCCTAAGTGACCATCTTGTTGGGATTTGTGCAATTCCATGGACTTGTAGTTCAAACCAATCAATTTAGGCATATTAGCCCTATTTGTCCTGATTGGGGTTTCTATATCAGGTGATTGGGTCAAGACCTAAGACTTTGGAATACTTTGGAAATTTCAAAAGGGTTTCTGAAAGTAGCATTGGTTCACAGGGCTTTTCATAAGTTTTCCAATTAGGTCGACCTAATATAATTAGGCCTCCCCACTAGGCCCCATTATGTAGATTGATTCAAAGCCTTGAAAGGTTGTGTCTAATGGTTGTATTGGTATATTTTGGTCATGTTATCACTTTTTTGGTCCACTCCTAGTATATTCAAGTCATTGTGATACATAGGTGTGTGTGTACCCTAGCCTTTGGAGTTAGGTTCAAGGGAATTTGAATGGATCTTGTCACACAAATTATGTGTGGTGTTCAGGAGATTGTCTATTCACCTCTAATATATTTGAAGTACCCTTAGAGGGTTAAGAAAGAAAGGGAATTTGTTGAGATTTTTGGTAACCCACAGGTATTTTTGTGTGTGGGTTTATGCTTTGCATCATCTTACCCTTCTTAGCTCTACATCAGTGTTTGAATACCCATTTAGTACCGATCACATTCTTGTCCATGGGTCTAGAAACAAGAATCCATGTCTTATTATTTTCAATCTGTTCCAACTCTTATTCCATCACTTTGATCCAACTATAATATTTTCATGCTTTATCAACATCTTTAGTCTCAATCTTAGAAATTAAACAAATTTCATTCCTAGCAATTCTTCCTCTAGTCTGAACACCTTTTTTTTTTTCTATCACCAATAATCTGATTCTCTAAATGAATAAACTTTACATACCTTAGAGTGTTTGGATTTGCATTTGTATCTAACTCTTGTGTTCCCAATTCTTCCTCATCTCAAATTTCTTCATTCTTCTCTATCGATCAATTTTGATTTTGATTTTGTGCTTGCACAATCTGACTCTCTTCTTCATCATCCGATTCATAACTATAAGATCTAACTGGTTTCTAAAACTTTTCATCCACTTTCACATTAGCACCCTCAATCTATTACTATAACATTTGTATGCTTTTCTCTTTGTAGAATAACCATGAAATATTTCTTCATCACTTCTAGGATCAAATTTTCCTAAATCTTCATCTCTTTTAATGTAACATCTGTCTCTTTATTCTATTCTCTTCACAATATGCATCAAACTCTCTAGATGTAAGCTCTCCACGTCTGTTAGATCTCATACATCTTAGGTTCATACCTGTTAGAGTCTCAACCATAGTTCTAAAAATCTTAAATTTGTCGAATGCCTCTGATTTTTCTTTCAAAATGTAATCCACATCATCATTGAATAATCATCAACAAATAGAATAAAGTATCTATCTCCATAGTAACTTATAGTCCTAGTAGGACCACATAGGTCAGTATGCACCAAATCTAACAATCCACTCAAAGAATAAGTCTTACTTTTAAAAGTAGATATAGCTATCTTACCCAACTGACATTCCTTACACATCACATTAGGAGGTTTCAAAAATTTAGGTGAATCTCTTATTGTATTTGTAGTTCTTATCTTCACAATGTTATCAAATTTCACATGAAAAAATTTCTTATGCCACAACCAATTGTCATAAATCTTAGCAATCAAACATCTGTTCTATGAATTGGTCAAGTGAAATACATTACCTTTTGTCTTTGTACCTGATGCAATCTCAATTCTAGTGCTTCCAATGATTCTACACATTCTATTCTTGAATTCCAAGTGATATCCCTTATCAACTGACTATCCAACATTATTCCTTAAACCTTCAACATATAAAATATCATCATTATTACTCTTACCATCAAGTGTAATTGATCAAACAGGGAGCATTGTTACCAAATCTAACAACTCCACCATCATAGTCTTCAAGTTTCACAAATTTTCTTTTGTCTCCAGTCATGTGATGTGAACATCCACTGTCAATAACCCAATCATATTTCTTATCCACATGCAAAACCAAAGCTTTCTTTTCATTAGGGTTCTCATCTCTAATAGAAATGAATACAATCTCATCTTCACTCTTCTCAGATTCATCATCTTTTGTTCCTTCATCAGTAGCATAGTAACACTTCTTCTAATATTTAGGCTTGAACTTCTTATGCTTGTACTTAGGCTCTTTGTCAGGACATATAGAAGAAATGTGACCGATCTTATTATATACAAAACACTTCAAAGGAAAATTTCCTTCATATTTACTAGATCCCTTAGGTAGTTTCCTTGCAAATAGGGCTTCAAGATCTTCAAGCACTCTTTCTTCTTTCTCAATTTGTTCCCACTCCTTAGCACATGTACCAAGATTGGGTGAACTTTCACTAGGGTCATATATTTTTTTATCCTTAGAAATAGTAGCTTTAAATGTAGATTTAGCTTTATGAAATTTATCTCCAAATTCACTCATTTCAAAATCAGCTAACCTACCAACCAATGTATCTCTTGTCGTATTAGTCACAATTCTAATTTCTTGAATAGAAGAAAATTTATGATTGTAAGTAGGATTCAAGGATCTAAGGATTTTAGAAATAATCTCACTATCCTCCAATGTTCCACCAGCACATCTGATTCCTTAAATAAGTTCGATGATCTTCCCCACATACGTAGTAATGTTCTCATCTTAACTCATTCTCAATACTTTATATTTTTCTTTTAGACTTTGTAACTTTACTTTCTTCACAAAATCATCTCCTTCATATAACATCTAAAACTTTATCCATACATCATGTGTAGTCTCTAATCCCAAAATAGTTCTATACTCAGCATCAAATAGGGAACTCATTAAGGCTTCTTTTTCTCTCATATTATACTCTAATTCTTTCTTCTTATTAGCAGTTGCAGTAGCAAGATCAACATGAGGCTTGTAAGTTTTATTTGTAACCATCCAATGTTTTTTCGCTAAAGCATTTCAAATGTGTAATCATCCAGTCCTTCCATATAGTATAATTAATTCCATCAAATCTCAGACTCTCCTTCTTAAAGGTCTTCATCATGGACCCCTTCAAGTGGTCAAAGATTCCCAAATAGGACACTAGCTTTGATACCAATTGTTAGACCTTAAGGAGCACATACAACTGAGAGGGTGGGCGTGAATTAGTTGTGCCCCAATAACATCAAAATTTAACCAACTTAAAAATTTAATCTCAGATCTGAATGATAAACATGAAAGAAAGATCATAACACTTTAATCAACATATAACACCAATATTTTGATGTGGAAACTATTGGAGTTGATGAAAACTATGAACCCACAGCTCCCAAGAATCATCTGCATGCAAACCTGTCACAGAAAGAGAGAAGCAAAAAAGCTATGGAGGCCAAAAATCATAGATCAATGGAAGAGGAAACATAGTGTGCAAACAATGTAGAAAAAATGTTAATGCAATAACATCCTCAATTAATTAATAACTATAGAATTGAATAATTTACAAAGAAGGAATCCTTATAAAAGGATACCAAAACTTTAAAAGGGAAACCCTAAAGGGAAAATATAGGTTGCATAATAATAATTAATAAAAGAATTAATTATTATATGCCTAAAGTTTAGCTTAAGTAAAAGAGAGATAATAAGTGACTTAATAATTAAATCAATATGATTTAATTAATAAGTGGAATCACGTTATAACTCTAACACCCCCCTTAAGATAAAATTAGGGAGAAGCTTAAAACCTACAAACAACTATTGAAAGCAGAAAAAATGGGTCCCAACAACAAGGCCTGATGAGGTACCCAATACAAAAATCTCTGTAAAGAGGAGAAAAGGAGAAAACCCAGTGGGAAAAACCCCTCTTCAAAAGAAATGAAGCCTAGTGAAGGACATAATAAGCCTCCAAACTAGAGAATGTCCTAGAAAATAGGAACAAAGAAAGAACATGTATAACACCTTTGAAGCATGAAGCTACAAACACTGTCAAAAAATGACTGCTGGAACCTCCACTCTAATAGAACATGATTAGGTAGAGAAGAATTTAAACAAAACATGAAGAGCTGATGAATTGAAGATGGAAGAATGCCTCCAAAAAAAGAATGAAAGAAGAGTGTCCATATGGTAAATTATCTATCTCATCGAAATGCATAGTTACCAACCACTGCATCCGCCTAGTACATAGGAACAAATACTGAATACATAGATCACTCCATCAAACCAAGGAAGCATTAGAACCAACAAGAGATACTCCCATAATAATGAACATGGACAGGTCTGACAGGAACACTGAAATGCAATGCCAAAAACAACTGCAAGAAGAAGAATTAGGAACACCAATAGTGAAGAACAAGATACAAGCACATGATAAAAGGGCGGTGTTGAAGTAGAAGAAATGATCTTCTAGACACACATCACGAGGCTAATGTCATGGAAGGAACACTCACTTAACAAAGGTGGATGAGCACAAAAGGTAAAACATCATATCCCCCGCATGACACTTTATAACTGAGTGCAAGTACAAACAAGCACAATGTGTACAAGATCCCAGATATGCAACTATAGGCATTTTATTTCAGTGCGTTTACAAAAGAAAGCTACAGAAAAAGGTGCATACAATGTTCAGAGAAGGAAACGATCCCAAGACCTGAAACATCCAAGATATCTACTAGAATGCCATAAAACAAAAAACTAAATACATAGATACATGGAATAGAATCTGGGTGTGAGAACCATAGAATAAGAAAGAGAACAAAATTAGCTTTCCGATCCCATGCGGAAGTCGAAAAAAAGGAGTCCAGATGAGCAAGATATGGCTCCCAGAGTGCAAAATAGAACCCTGACTTTGACAGGATAAAAAGCCTACAAGATGGAAAAATCAGAAAATCTATCCTCTAGAAAGATGTCCGTCTTGGAAAGAGCTTTCTCGCGATATAAGGAAGTCAAAAATTGGCCTCTGTTTGCTCCAGATATGAGCAAAAACCCACCGAGAGGTCAAAACAAAAGTGAACCTCATGAAACCTCAGCCAAAAATGGCGGAGCCCTGCTAAACTGGTGATTCCTCTAAAAAAAATACTCCCTCCAGACTTCCCACCAAAATGGCAGAAAAAAAATATTATTTTTTTAATGAAAAAAAATAATAAAAAACATTACACTTTTTAAAAGAAAAAAAACATAAAAAAAAACACATGCTTTTTTTTATATAAAAAAAAACACAAAAAAAAGATTTTTTTTTTTTATTTTTAAAAAAATATTAAAAAATCTTGGGGCTTGTGGTTGCCTAAAAAAATGTGCCAAGGTCATGCAAGCAAAAAAGAGGGCCCAAATTTCAATTGTGTCCAAATAAGATATGCCTTATATTAAAATAGGGGTTTTGGGGTATTCCAGATACAACCCAGATGTCAGTTTTTTCTCAAACTGCTCCAAAAAAAAAATCCTCCTAAAAACGACTAAAATTTGAAACAAAAACCTCTAAAAAACACAGATTTAAAGAACAAGTCCAAATCTCTAATGGGCATGAAGATCTGGAGCTCTGATACCATATTGGAGTTGATGAAAAGTATCAACCCATATCTCCCAAGAATCACCTGCATGCAAACCTGTCACCAAAAGAGAGAAGAAAAAAAGATATGGAGGCCAAAAATCACAGATCAATGGAAGAGGAAACATATTGTGCAAACAATGTAGAAAAAATCTTAATGCAATAACATCCTCAATTAATTAATAACCATCGAATTGAATAATTTACAAAGAGG
>MU228177.1:1381009-1391648 GCA_018584345.1 Thuja plicata
CGCAAAAAGAAATGTAGTCCACACTTGAAGACTCTTCCTTTTTGTTTTTATCATAGATTTCATGATCACTCTACAAATGAATGTCAAGATTTATGTTATAAGATTAGGCATCTCATTGATAGTAAAGGTATTTATATAACATGTGGCAATGAGTTGTATTTCAATCCTATTTTCTCTAAATAACATTTATGTTCCTATTATGGAACTCCATATTATGTGAAAAATGCTAGCCTAATATTTGGGGGCTCTTTGTCTTGCATAGTATTGTGAGCGATATAATAGGTCCCCTTTCATCCTTGTACCCACGCTTGGGGGGCAAGGATTCCATCTTCTTCTTTTCTGTCTTTCTGGGATTCACTTTTCCCTTGGTTCAACAGTATTTATCTATTATGTGATATCCAATCGTACATGAATATTTTGGTTTGCATTAAGGATCTATGTCCTTGATCACAACCTATTTCATTATTTGACATTGAGTGTCCCCGATTGATAAATCTCTCACCTTGGAAACTGAATACTGTGCTATCCCTCACAGGGGTTACTTTTTCACTTCTTGCATGATATCTCTTTGCATTCGTTACTTCCATGGCCTCATAAGAGCTATGACCTTCTTGGCTTGGACTGGGTGTTGTGTGTGGATATTGTCTTGATATTGATGAAGGCTTTATCTTTCCTTAACATGTCAAAATAGTATGTACTTTGCCATATTAAGGAGGGGGGTATATACACAGCCTCCCTCATTTTATATTATGCATTTTTGTTCTAACATTTTGTTTTGCAGCATGCTAAATCCTCTGAGGGTAACACACATAAGTTGCTAAATCCTGAAGAGATACACATTCAATTACAATTCAATATGCTAAATCCTTGGAAGGTAACACACATAAGTTGCTAAATCATGAAGAGATATGCATTTTACAAATGTATTCCATGGTGATATAAGAATATGGATCCATGGGTACTTCATAGAAGCCGTTAGAAGATGCACTACATACATGCACAAAGCCGCTAGAAGGTGCACAACTTTATGCGGTGACTATCAAGTTCTTTCTTGATGGGCCATCCTATCCTTTTTGTGGTTTACAGTGAGATACAAACATCTTACTGAGCGAGATAACCACTCCTCTCTCTCTCTCTTTCTCTTTGACCAGTGATGTCTCTCTTATCGTGATCTTAGGGTTGATAAAGACTTAAGTCCCTTGGGGGCTTGAGGATTTCTTTATCCCTTTTGGTTCCAATAAGATTGTCCTTTCCCTATATTCTCCTTTACCAAGAGTTTGTGTTGAGTCCATACTCTTGCTAAAGTGGGGGCTAAATGTATAGTCGAAAAATGGAAGCACTTCCTTTGTAGATGTGTTTAGCCTTTCGAGTAAGTGGTTTGGGGTCATGGCAAGTGCCTTGAATGGGTTCCTGATCTTGACATGGCTTCCCCCCTTGTTCTGTCCCTCTTTCCACTCCTGTTTAGTCTAATTTCTGCATTCTGGACTGCAGATTGTTGATTCTGGGCTTCAGGGTCAGGGTCGACCTGTTAGGTCTATGTTGACCTTGACCCTGACCTAGGTCAGGGTCGACCTCAACCTTGACCCAGGGTTCAGATCCTAGGGTCTCACATTTTTTGGAGGTCGGCCTTTGCAAAAAGTTTTTCTTGCTTCCGTGTCAGCTGTTTCGGGCTCCGAAGCGTCGATTCCTAAATTATATTTAACATAGGTCTTCTCCTAGGGGTAAAGGCTTTAATGGGAATTTAATTATCCTATGTTGGCCTCCTTAGAAGATTGTACCCTAATTTCATATAAAAGGGAGATTTCTCCTCTCATTTTCTTTAAGCAAGATTGAGAAACAAAAAGTCTTCTAATGGCGATCAAGCATTCTCAAACTATCTTCAAGTGAAATTCAAGCAAGCATTCAAGCAAGATTTAAAGCAAGAATTCATCCATTCTCAAGCATTCAAGCATCCATTTTCATGAAGGAGATCCATTGGAGGCCATTGAAGGATTCAAGCTACATAGTGCCCTTTTGGTGATCTCTCCATCCACCTTCTTCCAAGCCTCTTCCAAATCAAGAACCCATTCAAGACTTGGTGTAGGATATCTACAAGCAATTGACTGAAGACATCCTTCATCCTACATTTTAGATCCATTGGTGTATACATACTTGTGGATTCAAGGATTCAAATCCTCCACAAGGACTTTTACAAGCATGGTGAATTTATGCATTTACTTTGTTTATTTATGCAATTTCAATTACATATATTTGAGGTTAATTCCAAAACTGGGGTTTGACCAAGGCAAACCCCTCCCCTCCAACAAACAAATCTCTTTTTCTTGTAGGTACAGGTTTGGGACTGCAGATTTGGACTCAGATATGGATACCCTTTTTGGCAAACTTTCAGGATCCGCAAAAAGATTCACTTTCAGATCTATGCAGGTCAAGGTCGACATTATTGGGTCAAGGTTGACATTTGTGGGTCAAGGTCGACATTTTTCATAAGACGACATTAGAATGGAAAATGATTTCTATATTTTGTTTGTCTCTGCGTTCCGGTTTCGGATCATACTTCAATTTTTTGAGAAACATCCTACAGACCTCAAAAGATAGCGTTCTTTGATCTGCATTATTTTAAGGTTGGTACTTCATCTCATCCATTTCAATTCCTAGAACTATCATATACATTCCTTTGTAAAACAAGAATTTAAGATCTTTCCTCTTTGCTCTCATTTCCGAATGGATGATTCATTTGTGCATTGATCCTTCTTTTGGGTTAATCAATTTGGATCTTTCATTTGTGCATTTGAGGTTAAAAGGAACATCTTATCTTCCCCACACATCACACAAATATCTACATTTTCAAATGTGACATATTTTCTTATGTTACAGGGTGACACCAAGAATGGTGATTTGATACAAATGCTCACTACCAGAAAGGCTCACTACCGATACAAAGAGGCTCACTCCAAGAAGGCTCACTGCCGATACAAAGAGGCTCACTGTCGATAAACAAGGGTTCACTAGAAATACACAAGGGCTCACTACTAAAAGATATGTAAAGAGATAGAATCCACCTCTAAGATCTAAACAATTCTCTATACGAATACAAATCTCCTTTGCATAGATTTGTAGTCACTTCACATATAATTCACATAAGCCACACATGCATACACTTTTATATATTACTACTCCATATATCCATGTGTTACTTATACAACACCATGAGATCCACTAGGTCAACTACATGAATTGGAAATAGATCACACAAAAACATTACTGGGGTGAGAAGGAATGAAATGAGGACCACCATGACAGATACAACATGAAATGCTTTGGAAAAATACACAAAACCTTCTCCAAGGTACCCAGTTCCAACGAACACAAGCAACATGTTAAAATACCATGGTTGGGATCAAAACAGATCTAGATAGGATCAAACAAAAATACAATCTACCACAATTAAGATTCTAGGAACCACAAGCTATCATTGAATGTGCCAAGCACACCAACCGATGCCTCATACTATCGGTATACATCAAACGATACACCATAAGTTGAAAGAATGAATATGTTGACATCAATTACAACCATTAATGACAACACCATTGGATAACATCAACTTCACATTATAAAATGCACAATGTCCAGTACACCGGTAGAATAATAGACTTTTGTCTTTAATGATTCTCTTCTCTGCTTCCTTTCTTGATAACCCTTGCAGATAATTTATTCTAGTTTACGGAGTCTGGGCAAATCTCTCACCACACAAGATGATCTTATTTTCACCAGATTATCAAAGTTTATATGATACATCCTCCTATGCCAAAGCTAACCGTCATTAGTATGAGATAGTAAATAACATCCTTTTGATGCTCCTAGCTGGTGTAATGACCTAAAAATGGTCATCCAAACCCTAGACCCCTAATCTCAATCACATATCAAGAAACCCTAATCTTGATTATTCTAAGTCTTAAACCAAACAGGCAATTCATCAATTTCAAGATGATTTGACCTGAACCCTAGGTCCTAATTAATCATTATACTTGATTAATTAATTAATTCTTAAAAATAAAATATATTGGCAAATAAACCTTAAGTTAATTATTTAATTGATATTCTAATATATTAATTAAATAAAATTGCTAAATTGTCAATAAAATCCAAAAAGGAATTAAATTAATTAATAAAAACAAAATGTGCATTTAAAATCAATTAAATCTTTAAAAAATGCATATGATGTCATCAATCTCAGTTAGCTAATTATCAAATTGGAATAATATCTGTTTTATTCAGTTACTTATTCTTATCTTTTCTCATTTTGGAAACAAAGCTGTTAACTAAAAACTGGTTTTGAAAGTTTCCAAAATAACTGATCAGTCAGTTTAGTCAACTAACTCTTTCGACAATCATCATCTTTGCACATGGATTGTGCTTCTTCAATCGAATCTGAGCCACTCTTTTCTTTCGATCTCGACCGTCGATTTGACAAAGATTTCAATAAAAGAGAACCTCGTTTCCTTCACAAAGGATCCCAGTTTTTATTATCTTTATTATGCAGTTTTTACTTCCTTGCATTCTTAGCTTTCAATTTATTTAGCTTTCTTAAATGTTAATTTACCTTTTTTAAGCATGCAAACTATAATCTTAGAGCACATTTGATTTTGGGTTTTAAAATCTATGAAAAACATTTCATTTGGTGCTTGTTAAAATTAACTCTCAATTAGCTTGGATGAACAACAAATCTGCATTTTCATGTCATGAAGAGTAATCATTTAGCTTTCTTTAAAATCCTTTGTTTAGGACACAGTGTAGTCACTGTTTCTTGTGATGACCATAGAGAAAGATTCAAACTCCTTCCAACTAGAAGGCAATGAGTCAATGTTCGTTAGCTTAGAACATTTTGGTATTATGATTTTATCATTTTCTAACCAGCTAACCCCATAATGGTTCATTGAAGTGTGTGTTGCAGCTGCAGGTATTAAGACCACATTTTATACATACATTTTTGGCGCCCACCATGGGGATTGCCCACATCTCTTTTTGAGTCAAATCTTATCCCACCATCGAATTCAGATCACTGTTTCAGTTTAAACTGACTATAAACTTGCCCATACCCGATGAAAGTCAAATCTGTGACAAATTTCTTTTCCCAAATAGGCTGTACAACCCTCTGCATGCAAATTAAGGCAAATTACCTCTGCACACAAATTGAGGTGGATTACATCTACATGCACACTGAGGTAAAACTTTAAAAAAAATTCTAGGGTCGACCCTAGTACCCTTTTCTATCATTCTACATTGCATTCTAATCTACATTTGATTTCTAACCCCCAAACACCAAGCCCAATATGAAGCACCAAGCCCAATATCCCCAACCGAGTCTCTTGTTTATTTAAAAGGTTTTAGACTTGGTATAAAAATAACATATTCTACCGTCCCCCCACACATGTGGGACTAAAATCCCACAACCCAGCTTAGCCTTCGCCCTGCGCTCACACCCTGACCTTTGCTCCTCTCCCCCCGCTCCTCCCTCCACCTCCCTGCCCGCTTCTCCACATCCCACCTCTACCCGAATCACACTCCCACCTCGATAGCACCCCCACCCACACAAAACTCACCTCACTACCTAACCTCCTCACCCATGCCACCCACATCCCATCTTTGCTTTGCTCTGCGTCCATGCTCACACAAACACCCAAGCTCCCTACACGATCTCCAATCCTTAGCCCAGCCTCCGCCTACACTCTCCAGGAAATCATCAAATTTAAATTCATGATTTTATGACATCATTAGGGGTTTTAATTTCTCTGCCTTCACAATTGGATTTTTTAAATTTGATGTCTAACTTCAAAGCTTCATAACTTGCTCATATTAAGTCCCTTTTTCAAGCAATTTTTTTTTTGATTTGGGGTAGAATTTCCTAAAGATTGCTGTGGTGGAATTAGTTTATGATTTTGGTTTCCAGATGTGTTAGAAATTGTACTTTTTAATTATTGTACCTGTCTAATCCTTCATTTTGCAACTTCCAGAGCCTTGTTTGGCCACATAGGATAACATTTTTGGGTGCAATTTTTTTAAAGTGCGTTATTTTTTGTCTAGTTTCTAAATCTGCAATTGGTTATCTAATTTTCTTGATTTTCTAACACTGACAAGTTTTTGGATTTGTTGTTCTTTGGATTATCATGTTGATTACAACCTTACAGTAGTTTGCAGGATGTTGTAAAAGAAGACTAAAACACAGAATACTAACGAATTGTCTTGCAGGTTGCCTTGATCAATAGCCAGCTAAACATTCTGTTTGCATGTTGTTTTGTTTTTTTTAAAATAGGAACCCACATGCAAGACATATTAAAATGAACTTTTGTTTGGTGTTTTAGGAATGGAAATAATGTCAGGAAATTATGCTTTCACCCTTTTGGGATGAACAAAAATATAGAAACACTATTGTCTTTCATCGTTTAAGATTTGCAACCTTACAGGGCCTGTCCAAGTGGGAAAAAGCACTCACCCTTGGAGAATGACCCAAGTGAGAACAAGCTAATGCCAAGCTTCTTTGACTCACTATAATTAAAATGCTTCCTCGAGACCAAAGCCTCGGAAGATAAGTGACATTTGAGCCTATACTCGGCTCTCGCCTAACACAATGTAGGGCCTCTAGGTCTCAATCATATATCATGACTACTTGTGCCAAGGTGCTCTGTGGGGTTAGCAGCCTCAACCACACTTGCATGGACACAAAGGATACACTTAAACAAAGACCCTTACTAAAATCCTTTTCAGTTAGTGGCCAAAATCCTTTTCTACTTGTTGATACAGGCGTTGTGAGATGCGCATGCCTAAGAAACCTCTCATGTACCCCTCTTGTTGAGATAGTAGATTTATTAGGATCTATAGATCTTGAGAAATTTGAAGCTTGGTAGGCCCGAGAAGTGTGTGACGTAGAGGGCAGCCAGTACTGGCAAGCTTCTAACTGTCCGACTTGAATGAGTATTTTATTATAAGAGGATTCAAGAAAGTATTGTCCCTTTTTCACCACCTAGGAATAGGGTTTGATTGCTGTGCTTGGTTCTATGATATCTCCATGATGTGTCTTGCATGAGTGAAACATCAAAACAGACACCAAAACATCAAAATGAACATCAAAATGATCAAACAATTCAAAATCTGCACTTTTAGGTGTTAAACTATCAACTCTCATACAAGTTTCTACATCTAGTGTCAAAAATCTGAAAATCAATCAAATTATTGTCCAACTTGGTATTCTGTCATGACTGTTCTCTCTAAATTCTCACAAAATCCGTGTTCTCACAACATTATTACTAGTTTGTCATTAAATGCAATCTATTGACAATCTGACTCACTTGCTATTTTAAGGTCTAACTTTGTTGTGCTAGTCCAAGTGACTTGTTATTTTAATCATCTTCATCCACGTTGTCCTTATCCTGAGTTGTGAGAGAAGGTTCGTTAACCTTGACTCAAGATCAGAGTCTTTGCTTCTCCTTTTCAGTTGGACATTATCTCTTTGTCTTCGTAGGTCTTGGACTTAGTCAATACTTTAAACATCACCTCAATTCTAGTTAGACACATCAACTCGTTAATTTCGATACGAACTAGGAGTTCTTTTAGAACACTTTACACGGAAGGATAGTGTCCTTCGCTTACAAAAAACCCTCTTTTCGAGGAACATCTAAACACTACTGACGGGTTAGTTTTTCTCGGTAACAGACTACTAAAATCAACCATGTATGGAGAAAACATCCATGATGCTGAAATACCACCAGAGTTTGAAGATCCTAAAAAATTTGAGGAGGAAGTTAACAAATGTTTACAAGACCAAGCTTTCCTCAAAGTAATGAAGGTTATCATGAATAGGGACAAAGAGAAATACTTTTTAGAATTATCTCAACACAGAGCCCAACTTCCCTCTCATTATGGAGTGGAAGATATCATTTCTAAAGAGGAATCTCCTATGACATTGTTAACCAAACAGATTCAAGCCTTGCCAATAGAAATGCAAGCGATGAAGTAGGAAAAGGATAAACCACATACAAAATTCTCTGTGGACACCATTTATCCATTTCCTTTCGATAAAAATCTTCATTTACCTCCATTTCCACATGGAGTAGAAATCCAAAAATTTGACAAGTATAACAATTATTCTGACCCATAGGACCACATTCGGGAATTCTGTGCCCTATGTACAAAGTTTATGCACAAGAAAATGTATCTCAAGCATCTCTTTCCCTAAAGCTTAGGTGTTCAAGCTATGGAGTGTTTTTCAAAGTTACTCACTAGGATCAAAACTTTTGATGAATTGATGTATCTATTTTTACAACAATATTCATATAACATACAACATACTGTGTCTATGATCGAATTATGTAGCATTCAACAACAGACGTGATAATCATTCTTGACTTTTCTTCAGCAATAGAGAAGAGTATTTTCTAGATATCCACGACTCATTCCTGAGTCTGAAAAGATGGATATTTACCAACGCATTACTCGACGAGTATAATTACCCACTTCAGATGCAAGATCTTTCTACTTTTGATCAACTTGTGAAGAGTGCACTGAAGATTGAAACTATGCTTGTCAAGAAAGGTGAAGTTTCCCTTTCAAAAAAAATAATTTAATTGCAGTTCCAAAGATAAGACCAAATACTAGAATAAGAAAAAGCATGTAGTGAATGATGGGGTAGTCAGTAATGTTGCTCCCCAACCCAAACCTGTAGTATTCAACTTGACGAATACCTCAAAAGCCCTAAAACTTGCTGAGAATACCACAAAATCACCCTCCAAAGGAATTAGTAACCTCATGAAGGAGAAACCATGTTTTAAACGAAAGAGGGACTTCAATCCCTTGGGTGAATCTTATGAATCGACCCTCAAGACTCTACAGGCTTACAAACTAATCATGTTGCCAAATAACTCCAAGCCATATGAACCGTAGATCAAACCAAAATGGTGGAGAGAAAATGATTACTATGCATATCACAAATTTAAGGGACATACCATGTAGAACTGTGTGAGGTTAAAACATGAGATCTAGGACCTCATTGATAGTGAAAGAATCGCACTAGACAATTATGCAACAAACACTTATCATAAGGCATTTAAGGATCCCTTGCCTAAATATGAGAAAGCATAATCTTCTAAAAAGGGTGCTAGGATTAATAACACGTACAACACCCTGGATGATAAGGTCATCCACATGATTAAACCAACCTCTCCTAAGTACTGTAACATTATCATTGTTAAAAATGATAAGAAAGAGTCTAGAACAACAAACGCCACAGCCCAAGCGCAAGCAAAGGTCACCTTGGGCAAAGGAGGGTCTTCAATCTCCCCATCATCTCAAAATCAACCGACAACATCCAAACAATGGGTGCCAAAAAACAAACAACCGACTGTGAATGCCTCTAAGGTATCACAGTCTAAAGAGTTGGCTTCCTCCCATGCTGCAGACTGTAGCATCGTCGAGCAATTGAAAAGAACTAATGCTCAAATTTCGATCTTTGAATTCCTCAAAATCTCTCCGAATCACATAGAGATCTTAGATAAAGCTTTGTCAATATCTAATGTCCCTAAAGACTTGGATTTGGATTAGTTTCAATCCATGGTTGTTCATTTGAATTCACCACATTACTTACATTGCATATTGAAGTCATGATTCATAAAAACCACGTGAAATGAGTCTTGATAGATAGAGGTGCAAGGTTGAACATCTGGACATACAAAATGATTGAGCAATTGGGGTTTTCAGAATATGCCATTGATCTAAAGAAAAAAATTACCATAAAGGCTTATGATGAAAAAGAGAGATCTTCCAAAGGCCACGTTAGTATTCCCATCAGAGTGGGTCCCGTGGAGAGGGATGTAACTTTCTAGGTATTAGATCTTCCATTGGCTTACAACATCTTGTTTTTGATTATGGTAAAAGCAGGTTTTGAAGGGAATCCCGAAACCCTTTAACAAAGCATAGAAAGGAAAGGCAAAAAAGCCCAAAGAGCAACAGACAACCCCAAGGAGGGGAGCGGTCTACAGTGGGTCAAAACCCAGATTTTGCAATAATTACAAACAAGACAAAAAACAAAAGAGACGCTGGAAGGAAAACAGAAAGAAAGACCACCAACACCAAAGTCAGAGCACAGACTTCAGAAAGCTTTCAGAGTCCACCAGCTGAGTCTTCATAGTCATCACGTTCTCTCTCAGCTTCTGGAGATCCGGATCCTCAATCTTCTGCTTCTTGGATCTTGTACGTGTTCCAGGTCCCATTTGCTGGGAAGTAACAGAATGATTAGCATTGTCTTTATTACTTTCCAGCCAATTGCTCAGAGAAATCAGGTTCTCAAGAGTAGCCTTCATACCAGTATTTACCAGTGTGAGCAAGTGTTTCAACATATCTTCATTCCCATTAATTTTCTTCTGAATGGGAATCATAGCTAACTCTACAGCATTTCTGATTTTATCATTAATTTCAGAACTATGATCATTAACAGGAACATTGGAATTATGGGAAAGATCATTTCTGATAGTAGTCATGGTCTCTTCAATCAAGGAGCTCTTTTTTTCCAGCTTGATGCATCTATTTTTGAGTTCAACCAGGTCAGACTGCACCCATTTATCCAAATTGTAGCTATAGATTGACTTAT
>MU228177.1:1393564-1420556 GCA_018584345.1 Thuja plicata
AATAGCACCGAGAAAATTACCATAGCTATCTCTGATGATGCCTCCTCCCCCAGAGACACCCGGATTGCCCTTAGAGGCACCATCAAAATTGGCTTTAATCCAGCCATTAGGAGGGGCAGTCCAGACATCTTGTTGGGAAGACCTTGGATACATGAAATGCAAGCTATCCGATCTACCTACCATCAGTGTATCAAGTTTTTGTTCAACTGTATCGAATTCAAAATTCTTGCAGACACTAGCTACACATGTAATGCACTGTGTTAGGCAACATACACTCTCATACCCCATAATAGAGAAGCTTCAACTTCAGAGTCAACCAGTGACTTACTGAAAGATGGAAAAGAAGTTGAAGATAAAGAATACTGGTATGGGTGGATACACAGTGGAACCTGTACTATCAATCACATCTCTTCCCACATCACCTAGGTCTTATGGGAGACCTTTAGAAGAGGTGAAACCAACAACATCCTGAGCAATCTATGATGATAACTTTGTTAAATCCAACATACCATTAGAGGATGACAAAGAAGAACAAGCCATTTTGGATTGGCTATATAAAGATCCTGAAAACAATGAGATAAAACAATGTGAAATATCCCCAGAAACATATGGAGTGGGGTATGAGCTGGCTCAAAAAATGGTTTATTCAGGAAAAGGACCCATTAGATGTAATCAAAATGGACTCCAGGAACCAGTTTCTGTTAAATTCAAACAACCTAGGGACACAACTGGTCTAGGGTTCTTATCAGGGATAGCACAAAGAGAATAGAATATCCTAGATAAAGGAAAGAAACATCAGGTTCATCGAGATGAAGAAGAATAGAACACATCAACACAAAGCATTAACACACCCAGTTGCAAGTGGGATGATTCTGATGAGTTCAATGAGGAAGATGTGTATCCTTGTCCTATTCCTCCCAATATCCAAGATCTTCTCTTTGAAGAAGAATCACACCAGGTCAACGCTACTGAAGAGTGTGTTCTAGATGAATCAACAATGGCTTTTGATCAGTCAGAGAATAATACATCTAAAAAAGATCTACATATAGAAGAAGGGAATCTAATAATAGCAGAGTTCTTAGACAAAACTCATCCAAATTGCGGGCAACAACTAAACTTCACTCATGTCCTAAATATGGTTGATCATGCTGAAACAAACTCTCACAAGTATTATTTTGATAGTTTGTTAGAAGGGACTCAAGACAAGGAGCTGGATACTATACAATAGTACGTAACTCTGTTTGAGGTAGATGAAGGTTTAGGGTCTAGGTCTTGTTAGTACTTTTTCTTGCAGAATCCATTGAAGCATCAGTGCTTGACTCTATGACTCCCAACTTATGATTCATGCAAGTAAAATACTAACTAATGAGGATTTCATCCTCCTACTTTGAGCTCCATAGACTCAGGCGGGTGTACCTCTTGACTTATTTCTCTCCAATAAATCAAACAGTGGATTTAGGGTTCTCACAATGATTTGCTAATATCTTTTGGTGCAACTGATGTAGAGCTTCAAAAGCCAATCCATGATTTTGACAAGAGTAAATAACACTGCAGAAAAATGGCCAATGTGATAAGGATAATCATCCTTCTTCTCTTCAAGTTTAAAACTCACGTAGGACAACCTAAAGGATTTAGTTCTTCAATGAATCACCAACAATGTCTGTACTATTCAATAAAGCTCCTAAACATCCATGTTCTTTATTCAAATTTAACTGATTAATGATGAAAACTACTAGACTAGCAAAGACCAGTGCCTTATCTATTGGGAAACAGAGTCAAATAAACATACATCCACAGAAAACCCTCTAACTCCAAACACACAAAAACCAAGTGAAGTGCCTTACAAATCATTCTTTTCACTCCAACACCTGGACATCAAATTCATACGCGAACTTTGAAATCTTAGAATTTGTCCCTAAGATTTACTCCCTCCTTGAAAGAAACTCAAAAACACAACTCACATCTACCTTATAACCAGTGCATTAAAATTCCTTATAGATTAACACACAATATTTCAAGACAAGAGATAAAGAAATCAACAAGTATTGAACATAGATTCCATTTTTATTCATTAAATTTCTATCTGATTTTGCATATTTACAAGACAAAGAGCTCAGAGAGACAAGACTTAAGAACCAGGAAACTACCCAGGAGTATTAATTTCAACATCCTTGTAAAAATAGAGAAGAAGAAAGATATAGGAGAAAAGGAAAGCCAAACTCAGCCACCAACACCTGTCTGTTTCCTCACAAATATCTTCTCCTCCAAAGAAATATAATCTCCTTTAGCAACTGCTTCTTCTTCGCAATCATTATCCTTAACAAATTTGATTCCAAGCCATGTTCAAAATCTGATTCATCCTCTGAAAATATCTTCTATGCATGCTTCACTTTCAAGTTTGAAATAAAATATATTTCACCAGACTATAGAATCATAATATATTTTAACTTGCACATTCCTTTAATATTTCCATTTAATAGAAATTCCTATGCAAATTTGATCTTATTTTCCTTTTAATACTTGCACAGACTAGTCTTTTAAATTCACTTTTCCTTTTAAATTTGCACCTTTTCTCTATCTTTGAAATTTCTCTTTTATGCATACTCTTTCCCATAACTCACCAGAATCTGCCAAGTGTCATGTGTTGATAAACTACCTTGTAACTAGCCTGAAAAATCTTCCTTAACCATGGTCTACCTGGAGATTAGGAGATAAGCTAGTCTCTAAGTCTCTGAATGCTGGTGCTAACCCTGGTTAAATCTGGAGATTGGGAGATAAGCCTTTATCTCCTAATCTCTGTATAAACTCAAGCTTAACCTTGCTTTAACCTTGGGTTCTTCTTGTAGTGTATCTCTAAATCTCAGATAGATTTTTCTAATGTTGGGTTTGTTGGGAGATTGCACGCGAGCCCTTGATCTGGATCTGATCGGACAACTGGGCTTAATCTTAGAATCAAATTAACTTAACCGCTAGCATTTAGCAACCTCACATGGCAGTTAACTGACTGCCAGTGGTGGAATCTCTGAAGGTTTGGCCTAACCATTGTTTCTTCTCGTGACTTCATGCCCTGCCGACATGTGTCCACCATGTCACCCTCCATCTGGCCTCTTACGTGACCGCGCGATCCAACTGGGCACACTGCTGATGTCAGCACACGATCGCGCCCCTAATGCCACCTATCAACTCCATCCTCATCACCATCTGCACGCCACTTGTCTGCCAGCTCACTGCCAACATTTTCTATTGGTCGATTGTGCATGCTTCCCAAGGCACCACCTACACGCGCGTGCTGAGAGCCTCCTTCTCTTCTTCACATTACACTATGTTTGTGTTTTACCTTTTATACATCAGAAATCTTCTTCAACCCACCAATGTGGGATTACACTTTTCAAATTTTTCAAGCCTTTCTGCATTCTACGCCCAAAATTATGGGGCCCACCAGCTCATTCATTCCACTAGCCAAGGGGCCTGCCAATGAGCCTATTGGCTCTTATTCATATTAGCTTATATGCGATGTAGTATATAAATACTTTAAAAAACCTAGCCACAAGCAATGTGTGATAATGCAGTATAAGCCTTTTAAGCCTACACATGCTTCCATCTCCTACGCGGCCTTCTTGCCTTGTTTATCGCATTGTAATGTTTAAAAATCCATGTCAGGCTCTTCCTATGTCTACGCAACACCTCCTTACACTACGTAGCCTCTTCCATTCATTTTGTCTATACAACATGCATTGCAAGCTTGCGCAAGCTTCCTTGCTTCCAATGCATAGGCTTAGTTAATGCTTGGGCTGCCTTTCCATAATTCTCCACACAACCCTTCAACATTGCATTCATTTCGCAAGACACTTGGGGATATTTTACATTGTGCTAGCTTTAACATTCATTACTTTGGCTTTGAATGTTTATTAAAAAAAATCCACTTCACATGCTCCCCACTTGCTGCGTAGGCATATCAAAGTCCTTTACTTGCACAAGTTTCCATGTCTTGTTATATACTTGCCATTGTGCATTTGCTTGAAAGTTTCTAAATGTTCTTTCTACTATGCTTTGGCCTCCCTTATTTTTGTCTGGTTCTGTAATCACCTAAAAATGGTCATCTAAACCCTAGACCCCCAATCTCAATAATTAATCAAGAAACCCTAATCTTGATAAACCCTAAGTCCTAAATCAAACAGACAATTCTTCAATCTATCAATTTGCAGCTAATCTGACCTAAACCCTAGGTCCTAATTATTCATCGTACTTGATTAATTAATTAATTCCTAGAATCATAATACATTGGAAAATAAACCTTATGTTAATTATTTAATTTATATTATGATATATTAATTAAATAAAAATTATAAAATTGTTAATTAAATAAAAAGGGAATTAAATTAATTATAAAAAAATAAATGTGCATTCAAAATCAATTAAATTATTAAAATTGCATATGACATCATCAAATCTAGTTAACTGATTTATCATTTTGGAAACAATCCAGTTCCACTCAGTTAAGTAATTCTCCATTATTTATCATTTTGGAAACATTTCAGCTAACTAAAAACTGAATATAGAAGTTTCTGAAATAACCGATCAGTCAGTTCAGTCAACTCACTCTCTCGACTAATCACATTGTTTGCACATGGATTGTGCTTCTTTAATAGAATTTGAGCCAATCTTTTTGTTTGACCTCGACCGTTGATTTGAGAGAGATTTCTATAAAAGAGAAACTCTTTTCCTTTACAAAGATCCCAAAATTTTACTATCGTTATAATGCTACATTTCACATTCTAGTTTTTCTTTAATCATTTTAGCTTTCAATTTGATTAGCATTTAGTTTACTTTTATGTTAATCATGCAAATCTAATCTTAGAGCATATTTCAATTGGTGTTTTAAAATCAATCTTACACATTTAATTGGTGCTCTAAAACTAAATCTTAACTAGCATGGATTAACCACAAATCTGCATCTTGCTTAATCATTTAGATTAATCAAAGCATTTTACTTTCATCATCTAGATTAAATCCTTCGTTTAGGTCTTCGGTGTAGTCACCGAGCTTGCAATGATCTAAGAGTAAGCTCATACTCCTACCTACTAGGAGGCAACAAGTCGACTTATTCACACATGTAGGATGAATTAATCTATTTTCATTTATGTCTGTGACTGAAGAAAAATGACTATGTTGAAGTGTAGGGCTAAATAAAGAGGTCCACATTTAGCTATCACATTTCTGGCGCCCACCGTGGGCCAGAAATTTCAATTTCTAGCCTCATTTTAAATTTTGCTTTCAATTCTATTTTCCATCCATTTTGAGCAAAATTTGACCCCACCATTGCATCTGAGTCATCATTTTAGTTTGAAACGACTATAAATAGGCCTATCTTTGCCCAAAAATCAAATCTGTGGCAAAATGTTTTTGCCCGAACAAGCCGTATGGACTCGACATGCAAATCGAGACAAATTTGCTGTCTGTACGTAGACTGAGGCAGAAGGCCAAATTGTCTTTAAAAAAATTAGTTTTTGGTGTCCATCCTTTATCCTCTAATATCGGTCTATTTAAAACCTAAATCCAAATCTATTCTGCATCTAAATGGCCACTTGCTAAAGCCAACAACAACCCACCAAGTCCTTTTGTTCAAAATGTTTGTGTTGAATCTTTAATAAAAACAAGGGTTTTACTTTCCACCTTGTAAATGTGGGACTAAAAGTCCCGCATAGCTCCCCCACGCTGCACTGCTTCTCACACCGCGCGGCTCCAAAAATCCTCCATTTGCCCACCTCAGCTCCTTCCATTCTCCACCTCCGCTCGCCCCCACCCCTCTATCCCGAGTGCAGTATCCCACACTACTACCCACCTCACCGCACGCAGCACAACCACCCACGCTGACCACCCACAACCTCCCTCTGTTGCTTCCCCTCCACAGCTTCAAACCCTTCCTCCTAAACACACTACATACAACAAGAAAAAGCTAGCTAACTACAATTTTTTCATCTTCACACCACTCATGCTGAATTGTGGAACTTCATGTTTTTCTCATCATTGGGGCAAGCGGTATTTATAATTGAAATATCTTTCTCAAACTCTATGATTGCTAGTGCGCCTGATGTGGATAATGGATGGTGGATTCATGGTTGTTCCTGTGTCTTTATAGAATTGCATCCATTGATGTGATGGGGATTGTGAATAAGTCATGTTTACAGTTTTTGTTGTCTTCTCACCTCCTCTTCTCCACCTCTGGCAGCCGCTAAAACCAACGAATCATAAGGTGCCACATCACCTAAAACAAAATTTCAAGAAAATTAGTTTGACAGTCATTCAAATGTCACATTAAAGGGATATTGAATTTCTTCTGACAACCTTGTGACCATCAATTTTAATCCCGCTCTTTGCTGATGTCAGCAGGGCTTTTAAAATCCTATCCTTCACCTTATGCATTTTGGTTTTTACACTCTGACTTCAAACACCCATATCTTGCTTGTATTAAGTCTTTTTCTGGAGCATTTTTATTTTTATTTTGGGTAGATTTTATCAAAGATCACTATGGTGGAGTTGGTTTCTATTTTTGGTTGCTGGATGTCTCAAAAATTGCACTTTTTGGTGATTATACCTGCATAATCCTACATTTTGCAACTTCCAAAGCTTCGTATGGGCTCATACAATAACGTTTTTGGGTGCAATTTTTTTTGAAAGTGCGTTATTTTTTTTCTAGTTTCTCAATATGCAATCATATTTATGAGTTTCTGATTTTTCTAATGCTGACAAGTTTTGGGCTTTATTGTTCTTTGACTTATCTTGTTGATTACAGCCTAACAGTGGTTTGCAGGTTGTTGAAAAAAAAATAAGAAGAATAAAACACAGACTACTAACGAATCATTTTGCAGGTCGCCTTAATTGATAGAACGCTAAACATTGTGCTTGCATTTTGTTTTTGTCTTATTAAAATAGGAACGCACATGCAAGACTTTTTAAAATGAACTTCTATTTTGTGTTTTAGGGATGGAAATAATGTCAGGAAATTATGCTCTTGCCCTTTTGGGATGATCAAAAATCCAGAAACATCATTGTCATCTTCTTATGTGTCTGAAGAGTCTTCTAGTTTTGTAATCCCAGGGAATTGCATGGACGTATCCTCTCCCCTCGCCTTCGCAGATCTTGGGTGAAAGATAAATCCATACAAATCCTTTAGCATGTCTACCTCCCAAGAGCTTTAACAAAGCCAGTGAGAGTGGATTTCCCAACCGGTAATAGGCTAAAAAAAAGCCCTTCTGAACCTGTATATAAAAAATGTCATTGTGATTAGTGTCATAGTGAACAAGTGTTGATTATGTTATATCAGGAAGAAGATCTGCCTTAGTACCCTTGTGGTGTGTAAAACCCTACAGAACATAACTTTTGTAGGCTGGGAGGCCTCCATAACGGAGCTAATCTTCCACAAGCATAACCATGTGAATGGATGCCCTGACTATACACTTTGTTCTAGTAACCAAAATCCCTCTATCTAGTAACCAAAATCTACCTCAAGAAACCATCATTCCTCTAAATCCCTTTCATAAAAATAAATCCCCTCAAGCTTCAATTGCTCCTATCAAATCTAATCATGAGCCTACGAGTATAAAGATGAATCCTAATGATAAGAGCCTTGGTCATGCAACTCACTCTAAAGATGTATATATCCTCCATTCAAACGTAACTGTGTACCTTCACTATCCTCCAAGTCCATTCTTGGTCCCTATATCCCAAAGCTGAAACCATCAAACCTTCCATTTATATTGGGTCCTTATATCCTTCCATCTACTTACCCTATCCCATATCAAGATCAACAAAGACATACATCCTTGAAATCTCCTTATCAACCAATCCATATGAACCAATCATATTAGTCCTATTCATCCACATTCCCCAAGTCTTTTGGAAGCAATTTGGATGTACAATGAAAAAATCATAAATACAAGAATCCACTTTCATATGAAGATCACTATGTCTCATCTAATCGACACGTGACTACAACAAAAAATGAAATATTCAAGAGACCGCAAAGGTCCACTTAACAAAGAATAAAATCAAAGCAAATATGGGTTCCTAAATCCATCATGGAAGAATTGCATTCTAAATCCAAGCAAAGAAAAAAATCAAAGAAAATATGGGTTCCTAAATCCATCATGGAAGAATTGCATTCTAAATCATCCAAAAGAAAAGGAAAATCAAAAGCTACGTGGATTCACAAGTCTCTTCTGAAGGACTTGGATACAAAAATAAAATCAAAAGTTATGTGGATTCCCAAGTCTCTCTTAAGAGGATTGAAAAAAAAAGGAAAAGTCAGAGTTGGCATCCAAGCTTCCAAAGTCTTTCACTTCATCTCCATCTAAACATCTCCCATCTTCTAACTCTATTTTGGGTCCTCATGCCCCAAAATCTATTACCTTGAATACTGCATCCATCTTGGGTCCTCATGTACCAAGATCCATATCATCTCATCCATCAAAGTCTCAAGCTATTCCATCCATTTTTCCTCCATCGGGCCACTACTCTTCAAGGAACATGTCAATGTTGATCTTATCACTATACCCTATCCAATATCTTTCCATTCCTCTTATCCAATCCATCACATAAATCCTTGGCTACTATCTTCCTTATCCTCCATATCATTATTATCTACCATCATCCTATCAATATCTTTGAGCATACTTTCAATGGCCTTGGCCTATCATAACATATCTTTCAAAGGAGAACTATCTAAAGAGAAAGAAGCTTAAGTTCCTCCATAAAATGAAAAAGTATAAAAAAAAAGAAAAAAAGAAAAAGTGCCTTGGTGAAAACCTGGTAAATAGGCACCTTGGTAGCAAAAGTAAAGATAAATCAATCCGTCCTATGGTGAAAACCACTTCTTATGGCGCCTTGGATAAGTACCATGATGAAAACATGGCAAACAGGCATCATGCATAATTCCTCCTACTTGCACTCTTCACTTGGGGGAAAGTTCCTTCTAGGTCATCTTATCCATCATATCTTACATCCAGCTAGCCCGTGAACATCCATGTTCCCTCTAGTGATCTTGACAAGGTTGAGTCCATCCATGAGCATCATGCCTCTTGCCATGCATTATCCTTTCCCTCAGGGTATTCACTTGCTTTCATCCATGGCACCCTATCATGATCTTTCTTATCCCAAGCCTATCCTTCCTATCTCTGTGCATTCTTGCAATAATCCAAACCATTCACTTATGCCTCCATCATTCTTTATCCTAATTGCGTTATCATAGCTATATTCTATCCTATAAAATTGACCCCTTGGTCTTGATCAAAATTGAAAAAATAGGTTCTTAGAAGTCTCTTGACATGTCCACTCTTTTGGACCATATGCTTTTCATGACATCAGGTCATTATCCTATATGTTATCTAGCACTGCTCAATGAGCCTATATTGCTATATTCATTTTCCCTAGCGTGGGTAATCTTGAGGAGACTGTCTTTGAGGGTCAAATTCACCCTCTTCATCCATCATTATCTTTTCACCTCATCCATCAATTTTCTAATCCATCTGTAATGTCCTCCACCTCTAGACATTGGGGGCAAACTAAGGTGATCTTGCTTGAGATTGGTTAATCTCTAAAAAATCTAAAAATTGGAAAAAGTCCTGAAAAAATGATTATCTTGGTGAAAACCTAGCAATAAACGCCTTGATGCATCAATAAAAAAAAAAATAAAAAAATAAAAAAAAATAAAATACATAAAAAAGAAGAAAAGGATGCCAACACAGACATGCTTACCAGGTTTTCAATGATCACATCATTAAGAAAGACCCCATCGCTTGGGTCATCTCAGCTTCATCACATCACATCAAGTTGAGATGATCATAAATCAAACAACAACCAAATTATTTGTCTTATACCGTGATGAATATAATCAAAACCAGACAAGATCTATCTTATACGAGTCATTCATTTATGAAACCAGGCACATTGATAAAATTGGCTTCATCGCTTCAAATCAAGTCAATTTCTGCTAAATATCATCTCTGCCAAGTAGGTGAAAACCTGGTAAATAGGCGCCTCTTTTACTCAGTGCTCCATCTATCAATGCTCAGTCTTGGCAATCCTTTGCTTCAGTTTGTACATAGCTTTCAGTCACTTTCATGACACTTTGGTTCTTCTGAGAACCCTCCTGGCTTGAAAGTGATCCAGAGTCATAACCTGGGGGCAATGAAATCAACTTTGTCCTTTCAGTATGAGTCAAGTCATTCATTGCCATTTTCTACTAGGGGCATGGGTCCCCCAATTTGATCACATCATTGGCTTACACCAGAGTCAGTAATCTTGTCATTTCTGAAGTACAACTCGCTACTGACATAAACAGGTTTTTCTCAACACCACAATCAACAGTGTTTCTTAACATTATCTTTGGATGCATTTGTGTTTCTTAACACACATTGGATACCACAAACGTAAACAACAGATTGATAGAAATCAAACACAAAGCACTCACAAGCACAATGGTGTTTCTCAACACCTCATACATATACACATCTGATAACTTTGAAATTGGTTGAAGTATGCTGAACTTCTATTTGTATGTTATCCATTTTCATTGATTTCGTTAATCTTTTCTTTGTCTACTACTTATTGGTGTGGTCCCAATTATTCTACAACATCAAATAAACTGGGTGTATGTGATAAGAGATCTTGCATTAAGGTGGGAAAAGCCTCACATCCCTCGATCCTGTTTATTTGTATGGCAAGCGTAGGTCAAAACTATCTCCTTGACTGTTATTGCTCTTCTTGTTTATGCAAGATCACACTCATGGTTATCTTGGCTTTGAATGCCTCGATACTGGTATACTCTTGCAATATCAATTGGAAACAATGTTCACGTTATCTCAGCTGTTGTGCCTCGATGCTTATGTTGGTTTCCCATATATTATCTGATAAAAGTCATATTCATATTCTTATGGTCACAGTGGCACCAGTAAGGATTATATCAACTCTAATGTTCCAAAAATGCTCGATGATGAAAAATTTTCAACGCTAAAGCTCAGTGATTACACCTTAGGTTGCATTCATGTTAGTCTTGCATCTGCATCTGCATCTGCATAGTGTTGAAATCAGAATAATAACTTTATCTCTCTCCAATGTGAAGGATCTGAGGTTCTTATCGATCAATATTCTCATTGTCAAGTGGTCAGTTGTGTGTGAACATAACACCCCTGGCCAATTCAACTATCCTAATTCCATTTTCAGGATCGAAATCAAAATCTGAAATTGACCGCTTGCACAACCAATATAAATCTCTCATGCTTTTCTTCTAATCAATCCATGTATCTTACTTTTGGTCAATCTTGGTCACCATGAACTCTCATCAAGTATAGATTTTCTCCTAACCGCTTGGGACCTATTTCTCACCAGATCATCTTCTTCTTGCATCATGTTATCAATCAAATTACTTCTCAGCACTGGGGCACCTAGCCATATTTTGATTTCGCTCCCGAGGGGGTAGGATCAGGACATTAACATTCCAGTGATCACACCCTCAATCAAAACCCCATCGCTTGGGGCATCTCAACTTCATTGTATCAATTCAAGTTGAGATCATCTTAAATAAAAGGCAACCTAATCAATGGTCTTATACATTGAATACACTCAAAACTAGACAAGATTGATCTTATACGAGCTATTCATTATTGAAACCAGATACATTGATCAAATTCGTTTCATCGCTTCAAATCAAGTCAATTTGCTTGCTAATCAAATCTCTTAACGGTAATCAGTTTCATCTATTCAAATCAAACTGGTTATTCGTTCAAACCAATCAAAAGGTTTAAGAGTTGCTGACAGATGTTCAGTTTCATTGCTTCAAATCAAATTGAGTATTCTATTTATATCTTTTGATCGATGTTCGTCCAATCAAGCTCAAAGTCGGTCTTCTTCAAAAGAATGGTTTCATTGCTTCAAATCAAACTATTATGGGTTTTCTTGCTAATAAGTCTTTGAATCAATGTGCTAATCGCACATCAATTCAAAGAGGGGCAAATGTAATCACCTAAAAATGGTCATCTAAACCCTAGACCCCCAATCTCAATAATTAATCAAGAAACCCTAATCTTGATAAACCCTAAGTCCTAAATCAAACATGCAATTCTTTAATCTATCAATTTGCAGGTAATCTAACCTGAACCCTAGGTCCTAATTATTCATCATAGTTGATTAATTAATTAATTCCTAAAATCGTAATACATTGGCAAATAAACCTTATGTTAATTGTTTAATTGATATTCTGATATATTAATTAAATAAAAAATTACAAAATTTTCAATTAAATAAAAAAGGGAATTAAATTAATTATAAAAACATAAATGTGCATTAAAATCAATTAAATTATTAAAAATACACATGACATCATCAAATCTAGTTAACTGATTTATCATTTTGGAAACAATCGAGTTCCACTTAGTTAACCTATTCTCCATTGTTTATCAATTTGGAAACATTTCAGTTAACTAAACAATTGAATATGGAAGTTTCCAAAATAACTGATCACTCAGTTTAGTCAACTGACTCTCTCGACCAATCACATTGTTTACACATGGATTGTACTTCTTCAATCGAATCTGAGCCACTCTTTTTGTTCGATCTCGACTGTTGATTCGAGAGAGATTTCTATAAAAGAGAAACTCTTTTCCTTCACAAAGATCCCAAAATTTTATTATCGTTATAATGCTGCATTTTGCATTCTAGTTTTCTTTAATCATTTTAGCTTTCAATTTGATTAGCATTTAGTTTACTTTTATGTGAATCATGCAAATCTAATCTTAGAGCATATTTCAATCGGTGTTTTAAAATCAATCTTACACATTTAATTGGTGCTCTAAAGATAAATCTTAACTAGCATGGATTAACCACAAATCTGCATCTTGCATAATCATTTAGATTAATCAAAGCATTTTACTTTCATCATCTAGATTAAATCCTTCATTTATGTCTTCGGTGTAGTCACTGAGCGTGCAATGATCTGAGAGCAAGATCATACTCCTGCCTAATAGGAGGCAACAGGTCGACTCATTCTCACATGGATAAATTAATCTATATTCATTTCTGTATGTGATTGAAGAACAATGACTATGTTGAAGTGTAGGGCTAAATAAAGAGGTCCACATTTACCTATCACATGTTCTTGTTTGATTTCCACCTCCATCTTTAGCCCCATCTATGCATTATGTATTTTTTTTAACACCCCTTTTGAAGTCTTTGCTCCTTCATTTCTGGCCTTCATCCTTGGCTTATACCCACCAATGACATTTTCTCCTTCCTCTTGTAAGTAAAAAAATCAATCCCTAACATTTTTGCATCTTAATGAAAGAACATAATGAGAAACTACCCACATCAATCTGGAGGACTAACTAAATTACCCCATATGACCTCTAGAAAAGGCGAGCACATAATTTAACATACCACAATTCATTGTACAAAGCTGAGTTGTATGATGATTTCTAAAACAAGGAGCACATGATTGTCAGAGATGATAATTTCTTTAACTCTGCAACTGGGTGCATTCAAAATCTTCGGGAAACCCATTTATAGCAATACCTTACAAAGTATCAAAATTTACATTGGGAGATCATCATCGGGGATGAGCACTCATCGAAGCACAAAGAACAAGTGTCTAAAAGGATTCAGCCATATTTGGAATTCGGCACATGTTATCAGCAACTAAACTTAATCAATTTGAAACATTGACAAAAGAAGATGTACAAACTGCATAAATTGCCTCTGGATTTGCCCTTGTAAGAAATAAGAAATTACGTCTTGAAGCTTGGTGATTGTATATGGGATAACATTCATTAAAAAAGAGCATAATGGATCAACATATTTATTACAATGATCAACCAACACCAAAATATTAAATTGCAAAGTCAGCCTCCTAGAAAACTTTACTAGTGCATTTATTGAAAACTGAATAAATCTTATCTAGATCTGACTTCACAAACCCATAAGATGAACTCCTTATGTTCTAGGGGCCTGGAATTTGATTCATTTTCACATAGAGAGTACAAATTATCCATTTTATTGTTCTTCTAGTCAATCGGTCATTTATTGGCGCTTCTCAAAGTTAGCCACTTAACAACTTTCTTAACTCAAACTTAGTGAAAATGCAGAAACTGGATTTGGGAAGGATTGGGAAAAGTGATCAAATGGATTGATCAAAGTCTAAAACTCTTTAGAGAAGTTCACTTCTAGGTTTACAATGCATGGGAACTTTCAATTCTTTACAACATTCAACCGAGTACAACTTGCAAACCTCCAAAGCAGGGCACTTAGAACTCTGTAGTTTCAGAGAGACAAGACAATTCTAGACAACCAACTTTGGGGGATCCGAAAACCTATCAAGCGGACTCGAAATGGATTGGGTTTTGAAACATAAGCTCTATGATATACATATTAAACATTCCCAAAGTGGCGGTCCATGAAACTCAAAAGGACACAAGTTATTCAAATGCAAATTGTGCCTGTTAAAACAAAATGACACTTAGGCGACAAATGCAGAATTAGTCGAGTGCTCAAAACAAGAATCACAAAATAATTTGAAACTTGATTCTGACGACCTGGGATATCTTCATATGTCAAAAGAAGGGTAATGAACACTTGCATGCATGGTAGACCTCAAAAATTCATCCGGGAAAATAGGCACAAAAAGTAATTATAGGTTGTCAAAATGCAAAAAGACTTAACAAGGTACTCAAAAACCCTTGTTGCATTTTTGAGTCCCAACAGTGGCTCATACTGGGGATGCATTCCCTATGCAGGCATGTAGAGAATTCCAAATCATTGGTTGAAGCAGACCACCCCAAAAAATCAAATCAGATCTTTTTCACTTCTTTCTTCTCTTTTCTCCTTTCACAAAATGGGAATCCTTAATGAAAGAAAACACACCACATGACTGAAAGGAAAGCAACTGTACATACAAGGAAATTATTTACAAAAGTATCAAAGCACCAAAATTGGAATCAACTCTTACCTCTTTCATACATCTGATTTTCATCGCCATAGATCAAAGGAAAACTGAAACTATTACTTGTATCAACATGATAAAAAATGCTTTCCTGAATCTTCATCATATCAAACAAAAGACAATCAAAAAACTCACCATTAGTTGTCAAAACTACGTCATCAAACCGGTGTGAATGCTGATCATTGTGTGACACAAAAATATCACATTCTTCACTATCACTTGCTAAAAAAAGAAACATTCCAGCTCATTGCCACGACTGGAAACATCCATACACTAAACATTAGTTTGCACCAAATAACAAGCTTCTTTTGTAACAACACTTTGCAAACTAAAATTGAACATCTCGAAATAAAAATTTGTCTGCATAAAATCAGAGACAACTTGCTGATCACAAGTTATAACATCTTCTAAAAAAGTATTTTTAATCAATGGCTCGCCTATTATTTACAAATATGAGAAAACACTTTCAGATTTATCACTCTCTTCAGCACCACAGTCTATACAAGAATCCATGACTCTAAACTTGTCAAAATCTGAATGTATACCAATACATATATCTTCATACTCATTATACTTGACATTATCAAATTTCTCATATCCATATGCATTATCATCTTGCAAAGTATCCAACTCAAATATAGGAAAAGAATCAACACCATATGTGTCATATTTCACACCCTCAGCAATGTCATCATTATCAAAACTTATATCCATGTGGCATGAAATTTTAGAGTCAGTTTTAGATGTATACCTTTGAAAATCAACAGCTAAGAGTTCTGAGATTTTCTCACTGCTTAGAGGGCATTGGACTTTATGTTTAACTTCCTTGGCCTCTTGCTCGGTGCTGCAAATATCTTCCTCGTTGGAAACATAGAGTGAGACCTCTTGGATCATATCATCTTGTGCAAATAAATCACAACAACAACTTACATCCTCATTGTAATAATCATCTTGTTGTTCACACATAATTTCTTTAAATTGAAACAATAAATCTGTATCTGCATGCTGAGAAAAAGAAAAGTTTATAGACTCAAGGGGAAAATTCCCAACTACAGATTCTTCTTCATCATCTTGTTGTTCATAGACCTCATTATCAGTATTATAATCAGCATCACTAGCACAAGTAAACTCAACATCATCTACATAACTAGATTGATATTCAACATCCTCAACATTTTTAGATTATGATTTCTCAATAAAATCTATCCATTCTATGGTATGTTTAATTTCTTCCTCTTTAAGAGATGCAAACCAATTTACTGATTCAGACACATAAAGCTCTAAAAATAAATCTATCCATGCTATTTCTTGAAAATCAATGGATGCTATAAGCTTGTCAAATCCATCACGAAATCTTTTATAAAACAAATAGTATGAATCTTTCTTTCTTTCTTTCCCCTATATCATATCTTAAAATCATCTACGCTCTCTCTTGGATTATTTTCTCTTCTAATGCAATATATCTATTAGATTTCTCAAGCTCTGACTAATAAATCTCAGATATAGAAAAATTATATTGATCCATTGAAACTGGACCTTCCATTGGACCATTCATTTAACAAAAAATTATTCTATCATAAATTTTTTGTCCAACTTTATGCAGTCATTTTCCTTACATAACCACAACATACTTCTAATTTTTAAAGCTGAAACTTCAACCAAGAAGCATGACACATTTCAAATCTATTTTTTCCCTATTAAGGGACTTTTCTTGAACTTGTAAAAATAGAGGATTACCTGGACACAAATTTGCATCTCCTGTTCTTTCTTTTTCTTTACTGGACATAAGGCAGATCTAGAGCCTTTTTTGTAGCTCCATCCGGTTCTTTTCTCACAGAGTCGCCACCTCCTTGCAGAGGAAAAATTTTAAACAACAGATCCATTTACAAATTATTTTTAATTCTGGGCTTGTTCCAACCATAAAATTCACATACTCCTTTTTCAATTCACTGCAAATATAAACACTTTCCAGGTTGATCTCTCTCAAAGATCTGAAACAAATTTTAGATTCTTCTTCTTGACTCTCTTTCTTACAATCAAATTCTAATATTGATTGAGCCAAGAAAGGAAACAAACATCCTGAACTTGTTGATCTGAAACATTAAATAACAACTGATAGTCACAAATTTACACTAGCACAAAACAACCAGGATTTTCCAAGTTCAAATAGAGTTGCCACCCACAAAAAGTATGGGATTAAAATTCACAAACTAGTCCAGAAATGAAGCAACAAAAAATTAATTCTCATGAACTTTAACACACTATTGCTAAAATGCATTTCTCCCGAGCGGAGTCACCATTTTGTTATTGTGACTCAGATGGGCATACTCAATCTAAAATTTGATTTAACTTTAAAAAACACCACAGATTTTCTGAAAGGCTCAACAAGACCATTTCATATCTATCCCCAGCAGAGATGCTATTTTGCTGAGTACTTTTTCTTGCAGAATCCATTGAAGCATCAATGCTTGACTCTATGAATCCTAACTTCTGATTCATGCAAGTAAAATACTAATTAATGAGGATTTGATCCTGCTTCTACTTTGAGCTCCAGAGACTCAGGGGGGTGTACCTCTTGACTTATTTCTTTCCAATAATTCAGACAGTGGATTTAGGGTTCTCACAATGATTTACTAATATCTTTTGTCGCAACTGATGCAGAGCTTCAAAGCCCAATCCATGATTTTGACAAGAGTAAATAACACTGTAGAAAAATGGCCAATATGATAAGGATATTCATCCTTCTTCTCTTTGATTTTAAAACTTAGGAAGGCTAACCTAAAGGCTTCAGTTCTTCAATGAATCACCAACAATGTCTGTACTATTCAATAAAACTCTTAAAAATCCATGCTCTTAAACAGGAAATGAAAGATTATTCATATTCAATTGATTGATGATGAAAAATACTAGACCAACAAAGACCAATGCCTTATCTATTGGGAAACAACGTCAAATAAACTTACATCCACAAAAAACCCTTCAACTCCAAACACACAAAAACCAAGTGAAGTGCCTTAAAAATCACTCTTTTAAATCCAACACATGGACATCAAATTCATGCCCAAACCTTGAACTCTCAGAATTTGTATCTAAGATTTATTCCCTCCTTGAAAGAAACTCAAAAACAGAACTCACAACTACCTTATAACTAGTGCATTAAAATGCCTTACAGATTAACACACAAGATTTCAAGACAAGACACAAAGAAATCAGCAAGTATTGAACAAGGATTCCATTATTCTTTATTAAATTGCTATCTGATTCTACATATTTACAAGACAAAGAGCTCAGAGAGACAAGACTCAAGAATCAGGAAACTGCCCAGCAGTATTAATTTCAACATCCTTATAACAATGGAGAAGAAGAAAGATATAGGAGAAAAGGAAAGCCAAAATCAACCACCCACACCTGTTTGTTTCCACACAAATATCTTCTCCTCCAAAGAAATCTGATCTCCTTTAGCAACTGCTTCTTCTTTGCAATCATTATCCTCAACAAATTTGATTTGAAGCCGTGTTCAAAATCTGATTTCATCCTCTGAAAATATCTTTTGTGTATGCTTCTCTTTCAAGTTTGAAATAAAATATATTTCACCAGACTATAGAGTCAGACTATATTTTAACTTGCACATTCCTTTAATCTTTGCATTACATAGAATTTCCTATGCAAATTTGATCTTATTTGCCTTTTAATACTTGCACAGACTAGAGTCTTTTAAATTCACTTTGCCTTTTAAATCTACACATTTTCTTTGTCTTTGAAATTTCTCTTTTTATGCATACTCTTGCCCAAAACTCACCAGAATATGCCAAGTGTCATGTGCTAGTTCGTTGCCTTGTAACTAGACTGAGAACTCTTCCTTAACCATGGTCTATCTAGAGATCAGGAGAAAAGCTAGTCTCTAAGTCTCTAAATACTAGTGCTGACCCTGGTTAAATCTGGAGATTGGGAGATAAGCCTTTATCTCCTAATCTCTGAATAAACTCAAGCTTAACCTTTATTTAACCTTGGGTTCATCTTGGCTAGTGTATCTATGAATCTCAGATCGATTTTTCTAACCCTGGGTTTGTTGGGAGATTGCATGCGATCCCTTGATCTGGATCTGATTGGATGACTGAGCTTAATCTCAAAATGAAATTGACTTAACTGCTAGCATTAAGCGACCTCGCGTGGTAGTTTACTGACTGCCAGTCGTGGAATCTCTAAAGTTTTGGCCTAACCACAACTTCTTCTCGCAACTTCATGCTCTATCGCCATGTGTTTGCCACATCACCCTCCATCTGGCCTCTTGCGCAACCACGCAATCCGAGTGGGCACACTGCTGACATCAGCGCGCGATCGCGCCCCTTACACTACCTTTCAAATCCATCCTCATCACCATCTGCGTACCAGTTATCTGCCAACTCACTACAAAAATATTCTATTGGTTGACTAGGCACTCTTCCCAAGGCACTACCCACACACGTGTGTCGAGAGCCTCCTACTCTTCTTCTCAATACACTATGTTTGTGTTTTACCTTTTATACATCATAAATCTTCTTCAACCCACCAATATGGGATTAAAATTTTCAAGTTTTTAAAGACTATGTTTCTGCGCCCAAAATTATGGGCCCACCATCTCATTCATTCCACTAGCTAAGGGGTTTGCCATTGGGCCTCTTGGCTCTTATTCATATTAGCTTATATATGATGTAGAATATAAATACTTTAAAAAACCTACCCACAAGCAATGCGGGATAATGTAGTATAAGCCTTTTAAGCTTGTGCATGCTTCCATCTCCTACGCAGCCTTCTTGCCTTGTTTATTGCATTGTAATGTTTAAAACTCCATGCTAGGCTCTTCCTATGTCTGTGCAACACCTCCTTACACTACGCAGCCCCTTCCATTAATTTTGTCTATACAACATGCATTAAAATCTTGCGCAAGCTTCCTTGCTTCCAATGCGTAGGCTTAGTTAATTCTTGGGTTGCCTTTCCATAATTCTCCACACAACCCTTCAATGTTGCATTCATTTTGCAAGACATTTGGGGATATTTTGCATTGCGCTGGCTTTAGAATTCATTACTTTGGCTTTGAATTTTTATTAAAAAAAACTCCACTTAACATGTTTCCCACTTGATACGCAGGCATATCAAAGTCCTTTACATGTGCAAGCTTCCATGTCTTGTTCTATACTTTCCATTGTGCATTTTCTTGAAAGTTTCTAAATGTTCTTTCTATTGGAAATATATTACATGCAATGTGACTGAGAGGGGCGGGCAGGGGGGGAGGGGGGGGGGGGGGGGGGGGGGGGGGGGGGGGGGGGGGGGGGGTGAATCAGGAACCAATAAAACTCATTCTTCTTTAACCTCAATTAGATTATCTAATCTGATTGCATGCATAGAAAAGAAATAATCATTCATAACACATGACATAGTATTTGGTTACCCAGAAACCTTCCAAATAGAAAGTAAAACTGGTGTGGGGATGGTACCCACAAGATTTATTACTGCAATATAAATTTAGCTTGTTAGAGCTTACATTGACCACTTCTGATGGCTCACCCTGTTAGGAGAAATAAGGACTGTTAAGTCCACCTTGTTAAAGGATTTAATACAATACAATAAGTATGCAACTCCATTAAGATATTTTATAAAAGAAATTTAGGTCCACCTAGTTAGAGGATTTTGTTGATTCACCTTTTAGAGTGAACTAGTAGATGATCTGCTTATGCAACTCTGATTTGCTAAATAAGATCCTTTGATTTATAACTAACCACCTGTCTATGATGGACGAGTCTCTATTGTACTTTTATACTTCTGTAATATTCTAATCAATATGCCACTTCATATTCGCATATACACTTGTTCACATACACATTTTGGATAAATAAAATATCTTACATATATATCTTATCCAAAACAAATGACTTCATAAGTCGGCTTCCATTCTATACAATGATATCAAACAATATATGCCGAGTCAGCTCAATACTGTCACTCGGGTCCAGAAGTATACTCAGGTGATAAAGTGGTACTTAGGAAATATGCTGATCACTCAGGTCACATTGATCACTCAGGCGATGTTGGTTACTTGGGAAATACTAAACACTCAGGCGATGCTGGTCACTCAAGGAATACTGATCACTTGGGCGATACTGATCACTCGAGCGATGCTGATCACTCGGGCGATGCTGGATGACTAAGTTTTTTGACACTAATAAAAAATGTGTCTTTCCATAAGTTCTACAATCTCCTCCTTTGGCATTAGTGACAAAAACACTTATCATTGAACTTTGAATCTAATAGGTCAAAAATCCCCCTTGCCATCTGCTCGGGTTTTGACACCTGCTCTCCTGCTCGGGTCCAACTAACTCTTTTTTATTTGATTATTCAAAATTGTTTATGTAATGTATATCTTCTTCTCTACTCAACTGTACATGTATTTCCTCAATGTATATACAATGACTTTTCCCCCTTGTTTTTGACACAAATGCCAAATTATATCTACAAGGTAATTCCAAAGTAGGATAGGAAATCATAGTGTACCTTTAAAATTTGAGATAGAGCGTTTTCCCAATTGTCTTGTAGCACCTTCATGATGTGCAATTCTATCTGTAGCTTGGATGACAACTCTATCATAAGTTCTGCAACTAAGAAATTATTGTCATAACTGAGTGTCTTGGCATGTGTGATGCGTTTCTACATTGCATCCATGTGTGGTAGGATTTGGTTCTGGATGGCTGTAAGAGACTCTCTAGTCCTTGATTCTTCTCTCAGTAACTCAACCTGTAGATTAGTCAGATATTTGATCTTCAAAAAGTGTGCTAAGCTTGTGCTCAGATCAAGTGCCAACTGTTTTGCACTTTCCTTCAGATCTGCATCAATCTTTACTAACTTATTCTTTATCTCCGTAGTAAAGTTAGAAGTATCACTCAACTTTACAAATAATGCTACTGCATTGGTCACAATGGTTTCTATAGTGCTAATAAAATTGGGTAGCTGCACCTGGTTAATTGCAATCTTCTTTGCAACATTCTCTAGAACCTTGTTTTCAAACTTTCTTTTTGCTTTCTCAAGTAGTTTCTCTTGACCATTTAAGTTTGTATTAAACTTATGCACTATGTCAACAAGTTGGTCCATAATAGAGTCATTCTCATTGACTTCAATCTGTAGTGCATCTTGGACTATGCCTTTTATATCTTTAAGCACTATGTTCCTCTTTTTCTCTTCTTGGAGCTTCTTTTGGATTGCTCTTTTCTTCCATAGCTCTCCAAGTATATAAATTTTCTCTACAAACAAGTTGGAAAGATCCCAATTTGGAATCACAATGTCTTCTTCAAGATCAATCTCATCAGTATTCACTTCCTTCTCCTTACCTTTGATCTTGGGTTTAGATGAACGAACAATTTCCTTACCTTTTCCATCCTCATCTTGTACTTCAGTATTCAATTGAATTAGGTCATTGACCTTTACTGTACCAATTGTTGAATCAAGGTTAAATGAAGAATTAATACTGGCTGAAGAAACATTTACCTTGTCCATCTGTGACTCGGTTATGCTTGGTCCAGTAGTAGGGGGAGCCTGTTTCTCAGTTCCCACTAGTTCAGATGTTGATTCTGTAACCTTATCCTTTCTCAGAGACAATATGTTCTGGATAGGTGACTGGGGAAAGTATGCCATCACTTCTACTGCAATCTTCTCGACATTAGATTCTTCAATTGTGTGTACCTCAGGTAATTCATCATTGGTCTGTATAGGAGGGTCTATGCTTGGTGCTTCTACCTTATCATCTTCCTTGACTTCAAATATAGATTCCCACATTGTTGTAGCAGACTTCACAACATCTTCTATTTTCTTGTTCAATATCTCAAAAGTCCTGAACCTCAGAGTGTGATTGTTTTCATATTTTGTTTTTTCCTCTTTTAGCTCTTTGTTTTTCATAGCAGACATGAATTGCCTCAAGGTATGTTCCCTTATGTATTTTTTAGTTCAGACTGCATTGAACTAGGGAATAGATATTGCTTTGAATAGATCTTCAGTCATATGGCTCTTCAACTCGGAAGGGTCATATTTCCATTTATCCATTTTCTCCACAACTGCTTCCTCAATCTTCTTTTGTTCCTCCTTAGTCCTTAAAGCATAATTAAATGACTTAAGAGAACCCATACAACTGCCTCCTTTCAGATCTTCAATCTTCTGCTCAAGTTTAGGTGGTGGTTTCTTGAAGACAATTGTATCAACTTATTCATCATCATCATCATCTTTACCCAATATAAGTTTCTTTCTTGATCTCCTTGTGGTGATTACAGGGGTAGAGGCCTTTTCTTTCTTCTTGGAGGCTACCTTCCTCTTCTTCTGAGAAGGTTCCAATTTTGCCTCTTCCTCTTCTTTCTTAGGTTCATCATCCTCTATCTTAACTGTATCCCTTTTACTCTCAATGATAGAAGGAGAGTCTGAAGTCTTTCCATACTTCTCAAACTTCTCTAACCCCTTTTTCCTCTTTTCAAAATCTTAGGAATCTCTATCTCTATAGATATGTTATTTTTTGTTTCTTCATAGGTACCAAAGTATGGTGCCTTGGGATTGATAGGCTCATTCACAAGAGATTCAATGATGTTCTTGGTCTCATCTATGTTAACCTCATATGCAAGAGGTTTCACCCATGCAACCCTAGGATTGACTCCCTGAATGTATACCTTATCACAGTCAACTAGGAAACAAATATCATCCTTATAATCTTCAACTAGTTGTTTAGGAATCCTGTATCTACTCTGCATTTTGTGTATGAAATTCTCAAAATATCCATCCATGATGTTCTCAACATTATCTCCTAATTTAGCTATGAATTCATTTATTTGATGGATAATAGGTCTTTCCTTCTTCCATACTACTGTGCCCTTGGAAGGAAATAAGTTATGAACATAAAAGAATATGCAGACTAGAAGAGAACCAAACTTACATGGATTTGTCTTGGATGTCAGGATGCTTTCCATATTCATGCTTAGCTGGATGAGCTGCAACTCGGCTAGGTCAAATACCAGATTGTTCTTTACCACCTTGTATGCTAAGTCCACAGCTTCATACGGTACACTATTTGGTCTGCTGGAACTATATATCTTGTGAGCTATCACATGAATCCGAAACTTCAATTCCATGTCAGTAACTCCATTTAGTCTCATGCCTCTTCCGTCCCACTTGGCAAGAGTTAACTCAGCTAGCTTGTCTCTGGCTAGGGTTTTGGTAGCCATAGATTTGTTGAGTATGGGTTACCCTGTTACTTGGTTTATCATTGTCTTTGTGATCTTCACAGGTTTCTCCAACCATAGCTGCATGTCATGAATGTGGCTAAGAATGAATCTAATGCATTTAATTTGGAAATTATTCGACATGTGCAGGATGTGGGTTAAACCTTTAACCTCAAGATGCTTGTGCTCGGGCTTCAGATTCCTGTCTACGCACAATCTCTCATATGATTTATTCATCTCAATTGTTCCAAGCTCCTGGATGTTACAATGATAGAAGCTTCGAATGTCATTGACTAGTAATACCTTTGGAGGAATTTAGGAATGAGCTCCAAACAGATCTATTTCTTCTGCTACTGCTGGATGAAGCTTAAACTCTGGAGGGTTACAGACAACATTTCTCACCAACATCTCAGATCCTTTCTTAACTTTGCTGCTAGATGTGGATGCCATATCGCTTAGAGAATTTGATCAAACTTTACTTTCAAACACAAATTCACTTTGAATCGCTAAGGGCTCTGAATTGCTCTGCAAAATGAAATCTTTGTAAACAATAACCTTTTTGATTCATCATTTATAATAGTTTTTACCATTTAAGTATTTCATTAAGTGCTTCGTACATAGTAGCTGGCATAGCTCAGGTAGTTCTCCCAGGTTTACTCGAAAGCTCAGTGAAATCTAACTTCTCAACTCTTATAAAACTTAACTCAGCTTGGTTAAACTAGAGTAGCTTTGGTGCAACCCGAGATCCTGACTCGGTTAGCACCATAATATGTCCTAATGCATCAATATGTGGATTTCGACTTGTTAGCATATTTGGAATTGATGTATGATGGCTTGAATGTGTATTTCTAGTCATTTCTTGCATCTCTATTCTGTGATGGTAGATCCACCCAAATCACTATCTTAGGTGCCATTTTATCCTTCATTGTTTTGGTCTAAAATTTCAGAGGATTTCCTTACCCATTGTTGACTCATCTGAGTTTTGATTTCTAAGACCTTTGCTTTTCCTTTCTCAAAACCAGTATCCAATTTTTCTCTATTCATGCAATTCTTTCTTAAATGACCAAGTTGATTACATACATAACATCTCTTAGTAGGATTTCTTCTTTGAAGGTGATTCTTTGTACAATTTGCACCAATGTGTCCATACTCTCCACAATGACAACATTTGTACCATGTGTTGTAATCCCAACCAAAAATTTCTTTAGCTAGTTGTTCAACAAGGTTCCATTTCGTAGTTCCGCAGTCGGAGGATTTGTGACCTTGTTTGTTACATTTGAAACATTTTCCTTAAAACTTAGGTTTCTTAGTGCATTCATTTTCTCTTATGTCCATGTTTGTTGCAACTATAGAATTTACCATTAAACTTTGATTTTCCATTGCTCCAACTCTTATTTGATGTATGCCCTAACTTACCATAGTGGTTACAAGTAGGTTTCATGTTCTTTTGAGCTCCTTGCTTTGAAGATTCACCATGTTCAGTATAACCTAGTCCAGTCTATCCATGATGTCTGATTTTTGTTGACTGATCTATACTACCTTGTGAATTCATCATATTTTCATTGGTTTGCCTTTCAGTGTTGAGATCATTCTACAGTATTTCATTTTCTATCATTAGGTTGGTAACTTCTTGATTTTCATTATTGAGTTGATTTGCCAAATCTTCTTGCTAGAGTGACAAATGATGGATTTCATTTTCTTTTTCTTCTAATCTTGTACTCAGAAATCTATTATCTTCTTGTGCCAAATTTCTGTCATTTTTTGCTTGATTCTTTTGTTCTATGACTTCACATAATCTGACTGAATAAATTTCTTGTTCTCTTTTTCAACTTTCTGACTTCTTCATGTAGATTGAGATTCTTTACAAGCAGGTCTTCAATGGCTGCATCAGCTTCTTCAGAACTTTTGTCTTTGCAAAAATCTTCAATTCTTTCTTCTATGTAATTCCTGTCATTCATTTGTACTTCTAAATCTTTTCTTATTTTCAAGGATTGAGAGAGTTTCTCTTTGAGTTTCTTGATCTAATCCATGGCCACTTGTAGATCTATCTTTTCATTTTCAATGGCTTTCTCCTGTCTATATATTTCCATTTCCTTTGATCTTTACTCAAGCTGTTAAACTTCTGTAGAGAGAAACTTTAGCTCTGATACCAATTGTTGGAAATATATTACATGCAATGTGACTGAGAGGGGGGGTGAATCAGGAACCAATAGAACTTATTCTTCTTTAACCTCAATTATATGATCTAATCTAATTGCATGCATAGAAAATAAATAATTATTCATAACACATGAAATAGTATTTGGTTACCTAGAAACCTTCCAAATAGAAAGGAAAACTGGGGTGGGGATGGTACCCATAAGATTTATTACTGCAATATAAATTATCCCATTAGAGCTTACATTGACCACTTCTGATGGCCTACCCTGTTAGGAGAAATAAGGACTATTAAGTCCACCTTGTTAAAGGATTTAATACAATACAATAAGTATGAAACTCTGGTAAGAGATTTTATAAAAGAATGTTAGGTCCACCTGGTTAGAGGATTTTGTTGATCCACCTGTTAGAATGAACTAGTAGATGATCTGCTTATGCAAATCTAATTTTCTGAATAAGATCCTTTGATTTATAACTAATCACCTGACTGTGATGGATGAGTCTCTACTATACTTTTATACTTCTGTAATCTTCTAATCAATATGCCACTTCATATTCACATATACACTTTTTTACATACACATTTTAGATAAATAAAATATCTTACATATATATATATATA
>MU228177.1:1422800-1439127 GCA_018584345.1 Thuja plicata
AATTCTAATTGCACAAATATAGATGAAAAAGCCAAGCCCGAATGGTAGGCATATGAGCTTGACTCTCTTAAAAAGAATGTACAACCTACAGATTGGGCCCTAGAAAAGGCCAAGTTTAATCATACAAATGGCAACATGTGACACCAAGCCCGATTCCCTTCTTATCTATGAATGCTCTGCATCCTCCAGGTAAAGCTTCATGTCTTGATTGAGAGGGTCGCGCTAAGGGAGAGGCTCGGTTTTGGCGTTGTGACGCTCCCAAATGTTTAAAAATGAAGGTGGTCATAAAGGAAAACCCGACTCCTTTTCACTAAAAGCTGTGACTACGAAAAGCATTGCATTTGGAAGATACGACATCCAGGTTAAAGGCTAATGTCTGTCATCACCGCGGTTTTAGTATATCAGCTCCAAAAGATGAAGACCGGGAGCGATTCAGAATTTCAGTAAGGGACCATTTGCTCTGACATTTTATACATCAATAGATATCGGGCTCGTGTCTTATAGCCGATGTCATATATGTGAGTCACCAATCATGTCAGGTGTCAATAAAAGTTTGATGCAAGTGGCCGACACTACGCAGAAAAATAGAGGATGCAGACCAAATGTTTGACAAAATGCTTGTGATAATTATATGTATGTGCACCGAAAACCGTAATTCATATATACTGGTGAAGCCGTGTGTCGAGGGTGAGGAATGAATACCTGGTGACTGTGCAAATGGTTGAGCTCGGCCCTGTGTAAAATGACTGTTTATTCACAATTGGAATTATATTGAATGGTCAGTGTTGACAATGCCGCGTGCCCTATTTCACGGGTGGGAAACTCGATAATCATATATAAACTGTTCGACAGAATGCCCATAAGCAGAGCACGACATATGGAATTATAGAGAATTGGTTTTGCACATCGGCAATGTTGGCATTCGAGAATGTTATCTAATCTTTAACGTAATTTGAATATTAAAACATTACCATCTCCTGAGAATACCCCAACACCGAATGTCAAGGAGGGCGTGCTCGCAATTGAATCCCAAATACATATGTGGGATGGCTTCGACAAAGTGTTTCTTGGTGTTCTAAAATGTCACTTGCATGAAGCGGTATGTGTAGAGATCCCGCTCGAGCACACTCTGTATGTGGTTCGAAGAGGAGAATAATCGCCAACCATTTGGCAAAATGCTCGAGCGGATTTTCATCATCAAATCCATCGAGAAAATATGATGGTTCTATTTTCAAATCATATGCTCAAGCGTCATTAGAGGCTAGAATATTGTGAGTGTGTGTGAAGAAAATCCAAAACACTCATTCAACATGCTGAAGTGCTGTCGTGCAAAACCATAGTCTCATTATTTGCAGCTTAATATGTTTCCATTTGTCGGTCTTCTTATGTATATGGAAGCGCAGGCAGAGAATTGAAGACAGAAACATGGTTAAAGGTGATGCACGATGGTCACGATGCAGAGGTGGACCGTTATGATAATCAAGAAGTGTGGGCAGTAGTATTACTTCTGTATCATCAGGTCAGTCAATGGCGGTTCAAGCAGGCAGATTTGTTCCCTTTCCTTTCCTGACTATGCTCGTCAAATATAATGGTATTAATGAATACAAATTTATCACTTATCATAAGTTTTGACAGTGAGCAAAGGGGAACCGAATGATGAGAGTGAGCACTAATTAATTCAATGAAGACAAAGAGCAATTTTAGTAAAAGTCGACATCTACATACAAGAGACAATTAAAGGGGCAGTATCGAGAGATGTTTTTCTAAAGGAACATTCCCAGCATTATAGAAATGGTGCTTATGGAATGAGACATGTGTCATGATATTAGCATGATCCTCATTGGTTTTCAAATTACAAATGGTGACGTGTAAGAAATAGAGGAAAGTTATAATGTTCTCGGTGAACATTATATTGGCCCCAAAACTTATCTTGTCATCTCCAAAACGGTAGTATATCCAATGATTTTTAATAGATCATGTAAAGATATATAAAGCTGATAAAAAGGAAGGGAGAGGGAAGCATTTTCAAGATTCAGTTATAAAAACTGAATGACATCCGACAATTCCTATTAATGGTGAAAGGCTTGACTAAGAGAAGGTTCCAGTTTTCGGTTTCTGCTGGGAGACTTTGAGCTACAGCAGAGGAGGAGCTGTGAATGTAGGAGAGAAAACTTCCTCACTGTAGACTTTGTGCTAAGGGGGAAGAATAGAATTTTATTCTGATTATAATGCAGAGAAAGAGGGATTTCATTTTTCAGATAATGATTAGTGTGCAGGAACAGCAGAATCTTGTTATTTTGTTGCGTTCAAAGAAGGATAATAGCAACATACTGAAACTTTGTGTTTAGATGCTTGTTTCCTGATTAATATTCATCTTTGAATGATATTGATTTCCTGTGAATGCGTATCTGTTACATCTGATCTTCAACACGATCATCTGTGGACTTTGTGCTATAGTTTTTCGTGTATTTGGAAAGAATAGTCTGTCTTTCTCTTTTAGTTTCTTTCTGTTATGCAGCATTTAGGAGAATGAAATTTGTAGCATTTAATGTTTATCTACTTTTAGTTAGTTGGCCTCTTTACATCTATATCGTTTTTACGAATAGATGTTTGTAATCCTTTCGTGATTTCTGGTTAAAAGAATCCACATTTAATTCATTGTAAACCTTACACGGGGAGCTGTACCCAGTTAATTTAGAGGGCACTTATGTTCTTCATAGCGAAGTGACCCAACTGTTGTGTTGCAATTTGTCTTTCGGCCTTGGGTGTTCAGGAGTCATTTTTGTGCAGGTGTTTTGGGAAGAAAAATCTGTTAGCCAACAAGTTAGTAAAGTATTATGAGACTTAGCAATTCCTTCAGTCCTGGGGTCTCCAAATCGGAACACAGTTAGTAATAAGTTTAAAAGCTTCAGTCGCCATGTCTCCAGTTAAAAGGTCAGTTAAGTAAAAGGTTTAGAGACTTGGCGACAAACTGCAAATTGAAATGAAATATACAGTGGTCTGGTAGTTGCTGGTCAAACATGGTAAGTCAACATCTTTTCAACAATTTAGAGACAAACAACTAAAAATGAGACATGTGTCCACAATGAATAAAGCAAAATGTATTAGTCGCATGGTCTCCCAAAAGGAAAAGTATCATTTGGAAATTAAGAGACGAAAAGATGTAAAGGTATGTATTTTAATCAGTCGCGTGATCTCCAAATGGTTTAGGGTTTTAAAATGTATTTAGCGACTTAGCAGGGTCGTCAGATGCAGATGAAGATGAGATCAATGGTAGTCACTGAGTCTCTATCAAAATTGCATAGAGTAAAAATGTTCTCGCAACAATGAGATTAGATTTAGTCACGTTGTCTCTGAATTAAAATTAAAATGATAAGATAAAGTTTCATAGGTTATGTCATGAGGTCTCCAAAAGAAATATTAAAGAGCAATTTTATTTAGCGATTGGGTGACTAAGGGTAGTTGCGGGGTCTCGCAAAGTGAAAATAACATTTAGAGACATAAAGATAAGAGCTTAATAGATGAAAAGTAACCGTGGTCGCGGGGTCCCCGAATAAACTCTGAGTTTGGCAATACTACTAGCTACTTGGATTCATTTGGTCGCATAATCGCCAGAAGTTAATCATGGTTAAGCTGAGGTGAAGAGAATCATGCAGTTGCTAGATCTCTAGAAGAATTGAGAGTTAAGAGATTAGATCAACAACAAAGAGATAATGCATAGTCACTTGGTCGCCAAATATGAAAAGTGGTCGCCAAATATGAAAAGTGATAATAAGTGGTAGTACCTGACATGACAATATAGAGATTCATCATCCAATAAAAATACAGGAGATTAATTACTGTGTGAAAAAGGTAACTGAGATGTCTAGTGAAGAACCAATCATATCAAAACATGTGATTTTGTTCAAATTTTATAAGGGTTTTTCTGAAAATGCACTCATATGAATTTGATTTCCTGTCACATTCATGAGCTATAGCTAGGAATTCAATTAATACCACAACATGTAAACTTGAAGGTGGAATTGATTGATTTTTCAATGATGAGCTAAGTACTTTGTAAAGTTACCATAAAGGGATGATCTTAGGTTTGCTTTCATTCGTCATACATCCAAAATTTTCAGAGCGGAGAATTTGCTAGGTTTTATGTGTCTAAGAAGTAAGAATTGATCAATTTCAGGGTGATTATTCCGTTTTCAAGGTTCTTGAATTGGTTTCAGTAAATAGAGAAGGGTAAGGAATCCTAAGAGAATATTTGTTTCAATATCGGTGAAAGAGAAGTGAAAATAGAACAAAATGAGTAAAGCAGTTAGTGTGACATCTACCAGTGGGAAAAGTGATGAAGTAGATGAAGATGCCAAGGGAAAAAGGAATTTCTCTGATGAGTTTTTAAAGCTGTTACCTGGGTCTACATAGAACAAGAGGGAAAATGCCAACATATTGGCAGATGAATATTGTGATATCATAGACGCCCATACACCAGGTTCTACAGGTTTTTCTCTTTACAATTACTTTTATAAGAATGCTTATAAAGCCATACCAATATCAAATCCTTGGACTAGTGGTTTGGCTAAATTAATTGTTCATGATGTCTTTGTAGATGTAGACTTGTTTATAGGTCTAGAAAACCATTATGACCCCTTATCAAAAACAATTAAAAAGAGTGATGGTATTGCGCTTTTAATTCTAAATAGGAACTCGTTTATGCAAGCTTTTAGTTTATACAGTACCATGTCCACTAGGATTGATATTACAAAGCAAGAGGAGAGATATAGGTTATAGCCTGGGGTTGCTAGGAACCAATTGCAAAAACATATCCTTAAGGAGGTTAGAAACCACATTGTCCCTTTACCAGGAACTGCACCCTATTGTTTCAAAGATTTACATTTTTACATCAAGTACATTGCATATGCTTTGTGTAAGGTGTTGGGTAGGGATGGAGGTGCTGAGAAGATAAATGTTGGGATTTTAATGATGGTATTAGATTTACAAGATGTGAATTCTAGTACTAGCTATGATTACATTTAGTACATCATTGATAGAATGCATGAGGGGTTTGTAGCTATACAAAAGAAGGATAAAGATCCTAAATTTTTACATTATTCTATCCTGATGCATCTATTATTATATTTCAATTATGGCATCATGGATGTAAACAATTTGAACCCCCAAAGAATTTTTCATAACCAGCCCAATCCTATCCAATTTTGGATTAAGATATGGAATTTCACTTCCAAGGACTGATTTTTGTGGATTTGGGAACTGGATTGCCTACCCTTTGATGCAGAGTTTGGGTGTCAACAAGACTAGACTCCCAGTGAAGGTGCTACAGTTGTTAAGGCCAGGTGAATATTTTGATAAATGGGAAGGTGATCACAATTGGGGAGACTTATTTTTAGAAGAGAATTTCACTATGATCAGAGTATATGGATGCACACATCCTCCCCATGTCCTACCATATCATGTGCCATCAAGAGTTTCAGCCATGGAATTTATTTGGCAGCTTTTGTTAACTGATAATGAGCACTTTGCACCACACAGGAAGGGGACATTAACCCCTAGGTAGTTCAAGATTTTCAAGTTTATAATTGGCAAAGGTGTTATTGATTTAGTAAGCAGATGGTTGGAAAGCTATAAGATGGGAGAAACATTATATAGGTATATTTATCCAGAGGGATTTATTGCAGGAGCTAAGAAACTCCTAACTCCTACCATACTGAACATATATGTGCATGGTCTTTGTGTGGAGGAGGATGCTACTAGGAACATAATTGATGAAGATGAAGTGATAAATAGAAGAGAGAGAATTCAAGAGTTGTTGAATTTAGAGAAACGGAGAAAAAGAGATGGATTAGCATTTGGAGGTTTTTACCCTGATTTGCCATATTTTGACAAAATCAAAGCTATGATAGATAATTTTTACACACTCTGTGAGAAATTGGATAGAGTTCTAGATGTGAAGAAAGGGGAAAAAGAACCTGAATATTCAGAATCTGAATATGAGAGTGAGAGTGAAGAAGAATATATCAGTCCACCTCACCTAGACCAACCACAACAGAATGTTGCAGAAGTAATTCATGTACAGGGGGAATAGGGACACATTATAGATTTGGCTGAGGTTTCTCAACCTGATGATGTAGATGAGCCTGCTACCAAGAGGAAAAAAGTTGATCTTGGTCAGACCTCTTATGATCAAACTTACATAAGAAAAGAGAGAAAAGGGGATAGATTAAGTACTCTTGTCCTTGGAAATATATTATATGATCATAATTTGAGAAAAGAGATCAGAAAAGGAAAGAAATTGCAGCAAGAGGTAGAGGAAAACATAGAGTTGCCTCTCAGAGCATGTATTGATGAATGATTGCTTCACAAACAACATTTTTTAAGTGATGATAACTTCATAAAAACTGATGAATTTAAGGATTTCCTCAGATGGCATAAAAAGGAACAGATCAGAGAACAGTTGAAATCAGATGGTGAAGAAGCAGTAATAAATGAGGCTCTTCTAGCTTTGCAAACATATGATCTTGAAAGTGAGGATGTTTCTCCTGAAGAGGCTAGAAAAATGGTTTTGAAAAGTGGAATTTTTCTTGCTGAAGGCTGGGATTTAGCCTCAGCATTCATAATAGACCAAATCAGAAAACAACCAGATCTAAAAATGGCAAGTGAGATCCAAATGGGTGATATGATTAAAGGGTTTGGATATAGTCCACAATCCCAAGCATTTGCCATGTGGAATTTGTGTCCTAAAGACCAGAAGCTTCAGTTACTAAATATTCAAGACAGCATGGTGGGAAACCAGATGGTATGGATAGTGAAAAACACAGGAGATCTTGAGATTTCTCAAATAATGACACATTGGGCACATTTAAATGAAGAAAAGACAAAGTAGTTGTCTGAGAAATGTGGTCTCCTAATTGAGGAGGCTAGTGCCCTGGTCAAGGATAGAGAACTGTGCTATATCAAGATTCATCAACAGGATAAGGTAATTGCTAAAATGACTAAGCAATTACAAGAAAAGACAGAGGTTGTGTATGTACCCTTAGAGAAGCCTCTACAAATAGAAGGAAAAGTTGAAGCAGGGGAAGAGGTAAAAACAGATGAAATGGCTAAAAAAGATAATGAAGTTGCCATAAATGCTTTAAGGAGTATGCTTCAACATAGGAATGATATCTTGAAAGATAAAAGAGATATAATCCTAAATGCATATAATAAGTTACCCATTTTGCATGCTGAAGTAATAGGGTACATCTCTATTTTGACTCCCTTTATCACAACATGGTCTCCCAGAATACAATTGTTTGAGAAGTTGGCCTCTTTATAGCAACATAGGCCAGATTTGCCTGAGATTGTGACAGAGGTAGAAGATGAGATCAAGAAAGTTAATGTCACTTTATCTTTCTTTAAAGGTAAATTAAATCAGATAGAGGCAAAGATGGGCCTATTTGGACTGAGTTTTAATAGATTTTTTCCTCCACTAAAGGGAGAAGATGTTATATTAAGGTGTTGGAGGCCTGGAGAAATGAATTTGACAGTAGACTGCCTAGTAAAGAGGCATTTATTACAGATTTTGATCTTGATTTAGAAAGTTATAATAAAATTTTGGATGAGGCTTTTAAAGCAGAAACTGACATAAATAAATTCTTAGTTGATGTCAAAAGCATAACTGATGTTAAATGGGAAAGGCAGAAAGGACAACTGCAGTGTATTCAGAGTTTCAATTGGCTTGCAGAGGAAGATGTGACAGCGTGGGATTTAATGAAAAAACCAAAGAAAAAGAAGCCTGTTGAGATAAAAGAAGAGGTCTTGGATGAAGAGTAGAAAGGAACACTTGGCGCCTGATCATTGAGCACAGGGAGGTTAGTAATTATGAAAGACAAGTGTAGGTTAGCCTGTAATGGCGGTCACTTAGTCTCAATACAAACATCAGATACTATCCTGAACACTATCAGACAAAGGTGCTAGAATTCATATGAAGACAAAAGAAGATCAGATTTCATCCCCTATTTTTGTCTTCCCACTGCTTAAACATTCTTATTTTTTGTCTTTTCTGTACTTTTAGGGTTAGGTTTCTTAAACCATTCGAAGCTTGTTGCATCCTTACTTTAAGGATTCCAAGATGGTTTAAGACCTATATATAGATCAAATGTAACAATTTTAAAAAAGAGATGAAATATATTGGCAAGCCAGACTTTCTAAATTTTAGTCTGTATTTTTGAGCTTTTAGCCTTTTTATGTACTGAAGCAGAAATATATGAATAAAATATAGTGCAACTTTATTCCATATTGTTTTTGTCTCTTTGTTTATTGTGTGTACTCTTTTATGTTTAATTTGTAAGGCATGTTAAACATATTGGCTATGAGGTAGCTATCTAATTATTTCCAAGTTTCTTCTAAGGGGGGAATTAAATTTTGTGAGTGATTTCAGAGAGTACAATAGTAAATAAGGATTTGATACTACATAGTGGGAGTGACAGGGTAGTTTGCAAGGCACTTTACCTGAGTTGCATGTAGGTTGCAAGGCATCTTATAGTATTCTATTTTATATAACTCTGTGGATTTATATCTATTGATTCTATAAGCCCAAGGATAGGCACTGGTCTAGGAACTTGTCTGGTAATCCATCATCATCCAAAACATTTAATACTATTCAAAATCAATTACCTTCAAAATATATATTAAAATCAATTGTATTCACAGTGATTACAGTTGGATTTTGTTGATTTCTTAAAGAGAAAATCATTAGGTTGCCCCTCCTAAAGTAAAAGGAAGAAGGATGAAATTCCTTGTCTCATTGGTTTATGTTATTAAGACCAGCCTGGCTTGTAGTACTCTATTTCAAACTAATTATTGCTATCTCCAAGGTATTTTATAAGTTATTACAGTGAGGCCAGAAGTAAGTAGCCAGTGAATGAATGAGTCCACCAAATACATAGGATGAAGAATCAGTAATCTTTTAATAGGTAATACCTGCCTGAGTCTGTCGAGCTCAAAAATGAAGGAGGTGATAATAGGTATCCCCAGTGTTATCAAATGCCTCAACAATTAGCCTTTCTCTTGTCAAAAGGGAGTTTCCATTCAAGTATAATCAGTATACTATCATTTTAAGGTTGTGGTGCAAGAAAAAGAGCTAACAAGGCACAAGTTATCAGAAACTAAACTTAATCAATTTGAAACATTGATAAAAGAAAATGTACAAACTGCATAAATTACCTCTTGATTTTCCCTTGTAAGAAATAAGAAATCATGTCTTGAAGCCTTGTCACTGCATGTGGAATAAAATTCATATACAAAGAGCATAAAGGATCAACATATTTTTTACAACATTCAACAGTCACCAAAATATTAACTTGCAAAGTCAGCCTCCTAGAGAGCTTTACTGATGCATTTATTGAAAACTGAATAAATCTTATCTAGATAGGACTTCACAAACCGATAAGATGAACTCCTTATGGTTTCAGGGCCTGGAATTTGATTCATTTTCACATAGAGAGTACAAGTTCTCCATATTCTTGTTTTTCAAGTTAACTGGCCATTTAACACCACTTCTCAAAGTTAGCCACTTAACAACTTTCTTAACTCAAACTCGGTGAAAATACAAAAATTGGATTTGGGAAGGACTGGGCAAAGTGATCAAATGGATTGATCAAAGTCTAAAAGTATTTACAGAAGTTCAACTCCAGGCTTACAATGCATGGAAACTTTCAATTATTTACAACATTCAGCTGTGTACAACTTGCAAACCTCCAAAGTAGGGCACTTAGAACTCTACACTTTAAGAGAGACAAGACAATTCTGGACAACCAACTTTGGAGGATTCAAAAACCTATCAAGCAGACCCAAAATGGCTTGGGTTTTGAAACATAAGCTCTCTGATATACATATTAAACATTCCCAAAGTTTTGGTCCATGAAACTTAAAAGGACACAAGTTATTCAAATGCAAACTGTGCCTGTTACAACAAAATGACACTTCGGCAGCAAATGCAGAATTAGACAAGTGCTGAAAACAAGACATCACAAAATAATTTAAAACTTGAATCTGACGACCTGGGATGTCTTCATATGTCAAAAAAAGGGTAATCAACACTTGGAATGCATGGTAGACCTCAAAAATTCATCCAGAAATAGGCACAAAAAACAATTATAGGGGGTCAAAATGCAAAAGACTTAACAAGGTACTCAAAAACCCTTGTTGCATTTTTGAGTCCCAACAGGTCTGATGAGTTAGATCCTCTAATCCTTGAATTGGGCTTTGAAAATGTCATTAGGGTTCTTTCTGATTTAAACACATTTATACTGGGTACTGATTTAGGTCTCTATGTGACGGTCTAAGTTTATGATGAACATACCGTGAATACCCTCGAGCCTGTCAATTCATTACCCCTCCTACATCCTGAACTCATTGAATGGGGTTTACAAAAACAACCCATAAACATCCCTACATTCCTTAATAAGTATACGTTATCATGCTACCTGAATGCTATTGAACATGTCACTTCTTCCACCAGCAAACCTAGCTTGAATATGACTGAAACATATATCAAGTACCTTAGTCATAAAATGAAAATGAAAAAGAAAAATAGTTTTGAAGGTGAAAACCACATTGTGGCGGTGTCAGAACATAAAATAGTCAAAAGAAAAGATGCATCCGATGGTGAAAACCTCTATAAGGCACCAAAGGATGGGGTACTTCATATCCTTCCTAGTCACTTCCAGGAACGGTCGTCAATATTGATTGAACCGACACAACCTATGAAAATTGGCACAGAGGAACATCCACACATCATCCATGTGGCACAATATCTATCAACAAAAGAGCTAAAAGAATTCATTGAATTCTTTAAAGAGATATCAAGTACCTTAGTCATAAAATTGAAATGAAAAATAAAAATAGTTTTGAAGGTGAAAACCACATTGTGGCAGTTTCAAAACATAAAATAGTCAAAAGAAAAGACACATCTGAAGGTGAAAACCTCTCCGAGGCGCTAATGGATGGGATACTTGATATCATTCCTAGTCACTTCCAGGAGCGTTCATCACTATTGATTGAACCGACACAACCTATGAACATTGGGATAGAGGAACATCCACACATCATCCATGTGGCACAATCTTTATCAATAACAGAGCTAAAAGAATTCACTAAATTCTTTAAAGATAAAAAAAAACTTTACTTGGAGTTACTCAGACATGCCTGGTTTGGATCTAGATATGATCATGCACCATCTATCTATCACACCAGGAGTCAAACCAGTAAAACATAAGCTCCAAAAAATGCATCCTCACATTGCTCTATTGATTAAGGTTGAACTGGAAAAGTTACTAAAATATGGATTCATTCAAGCTATTGATCATGTTTAGTGGATTTCAAACATTATACCAGTATCCAAACCAGACAAATCTATCTGAGTCTGTATGGAATACAGGGACCTAAACAAGGCTTGTCCAAAGGATGAATATCCTTTGCCCAATATCGATATGACTGTGGACATGACAACTGGGTATGAAATCTATTCCCTCATGGATAGATTCTCTAGATATAACCAGATTAAGATTGCTCCAAAAGATCAGGAAAATACAACTTTCACATGTGCTTGGGGCACCTTCTGCTAGAACATTATGCCCTTTAGACTAAAAAATGTAGGAGCTACTTATAAAAGGGTTTTCACAACAATCTTCCATGACATGATGCATAAAAACATGGAAGATTATGTGGATGACACACTGGTTAAAACTATGGAATGATTCATGCACCTATAAGATTTGGGTAAAATCCTTGATAGAATGGAGCAGTTCAAGCTTTGACTAAACCCAAAGAAGTGTGCATTCAGGGTAACCTTTGGAAAGTTGTTGGGTTACATTGTTTCAGCAAAAGGAATTAAAGTAGATCCTGCAAAGGTACAAGCAATCCTCAAAATGCTGCCACCTAAAAACATTAGTGAGATGAGGACATTGGAAGGAAGAATTTAGTCCATCAAGAGATTTATCTCATAGCTGGTAGAAAAATCCCAACCATTCACAAAAACTCTGTGTAAAGGAGTCACATATGAATAGGATAAATAATTCAAAAATAACTTTGATCAAATCAAAGCATATGGGGCTAACTCGCCAGTATTGATGCCTCCTACTCATGGCAAACCATTAATCCTGTATATATCTACCATGTCAACATCACTGGGGGCCAGGGATAACTTTAAGAAACCCCCTCCTAGGAAAAAGTGTAAAATCCTGGTGAATCCTACATTATTTTAAGGGAAATTGTTCTTGTTGGAGGTGATTTTTTTTTCCAATTAGGAAAATAAAATAAAGGCAAAGGCAAAATTTTTCCATGCCGAATGAAAATTCCATAAAATCCTAGCAAATAATACATTAATGTGAGGGAAAATATATATTGTATGAGGTGAATTTGTTTCTTTTAAAGTAAAAAAATTATAATATATGAGGCAAATAATTTTCTTTTGAAGGGAAAAAAAGTAATTGTATTGGCGAATTTTATCTACCGTTTGAAAACTTATTTATTTTATTAGATAATCTTTCGTTAATTATGGGAAAAATAAATATTTTATTGGTGATTTTCAAAAGATGGGCTCGTCATCTGGGCCAAAGCCAAATGGTAATTTATTAGAGATGTAACATTGTAATTAATGCAATATCATGTCCAATGAATACTGTCTTTATTTGTTGCTAAGTTGGTATTAATTAATGCAAACTCATCACTCGATACTTTGGTATCAATAAGCACATCTACTCACATCATTGATCAGTGATCACACATGGACACATAACCTAAAATCCATTATTTATATTGTTAAATGTATTATTTAAGACCATTTGATGATCCTAGATCAATGGCTGAAGTTTAATTTTGGCCTTAATTTATCGTAGGAAACAGAGTTCTGTAGGAAGTCACCAGAATGATGATATGTATCAAGCCTTAAAACCTGCATTGTAACCATGATCGTTGATTAAAAATGGTTATTTGTTTACATGGACGGTGGATAGTGCAACTGCAACTTGTAGCTCATAACTCGGTAAGAAATAAATGCCTTGTTAGTGACATTCTTTAACTGTCATCCACTCAACACACAGATCAACGATGTACAAATTCTTACTGACTATATTACACATGCACTTATGGCAAAGATTTACATGGAGATATGAAAGTGTTGGAATAGTCCCAAAGGATAACTGAGAGGGAGGGGGGGTGAATCAGTTATTAGTGACTTTAATTCTTTTTACTTCTTTAACTCCATAATACAATAAAGTAAATGCACATTCAGATAACACAGTACACAACACACAATTTGATTATGGAGAAACCAAATGGTAAAAACCCCAATGGGAATTAGCACCCACAATGAACTATACTTATTTATAGTAATCCCTGTTAGAAGATCTTGCAACCCTATTAGGAGTTGTTCTTTACAAAGTAATAAGTATAGTGACCTGGTTAAGTGTCTGACCCTGTTAGGAGTCTTTTACAAATAACCCTGTTAGGGGTGAGGACTCACTGTCCAAAATCTCACTACTTCAATGGTGAAGGCTACAACCTTCTGTAGAACAGATATACACTATATCTGATGATGAACTCTAGAGTAGACCTGTTGTCTTGATCAGTTCCAATGTATTGTAATCTTCTACTTCTTCTTCACATAGACTCTTGATGAATGAACCACAACTGATATTCTGCTCTGTACATTTTCTGTCTCTTTTCATATCATTCACACTTAGCGTATCACAAATGACTTACTATAAGTATCTTCCTCAAAGTATGAGATCATGGGACCTATAATACAACTCTTGATAACATCCTTGTTGGCTTCACTAAGCATGCAAACAATATTAAGTCTACGCAACACAAAATGAACAGACGCAACGCTTCACTAAGTCAGCCTCACCAAATTAACTCTAACTTTGTAATCTTATTGAAACATGTTAGGCGCGTTTAGATAACTATCATCAACTCATAACTAATCATGAATATACACATGCATATCCTGAAGATAGGCGCAACTCAATGAACACGTTACATATGTCAGCTCTGAACAGATAATCTTCCAGACCTGTAACTGCCAATAAAAGAATTACACAACTTGACTGAAACATCATATCTGGATTTGCGTGTATGAACATAACATACTAAACATGTCTAAAACATGTATCTAACCATGCAAGGCTTGATAACATCATTCTGATAAGTACATACAGAATCACTACTATGTATTATATGTTGTCATCAATGATAAACATATAATCAATCAACTACACAGAAACAAATCTCCAACAATCTCCCCCTTTGACATTGATGGAAACATATGATATTAAAAACATCCTCTATTCATGGTGTCCTCTTTCTTTCACAATCTTCTCAATATCCTCATCAAATATTTCTATATACTGCTACAGTTCCTCTGACTGTGTTTTTGTTCCATTGATATATACTCCCCCAGAGTATATTCTCCCCCTTAGTACATACTCCACCTTTTAAATCAATGGAAAACGATGCCATAAACCATTAGTCACAGGTGCTACTCCAGAAGTAGAGTAGTCAACCATTTCTCAGTCACAAAGGACTGATGTTCTTCCTGTATTCTCTAATCAGACTGAGGAGAGGGAATTACTCCCAACTTCTCTCTGAGATACTCAAAAGTATCTTTTGATAAAGGTTTTTTGAAAATATCTACCAACTTCTCTTTGGTGCTCACATAGTCCAATTTCACTTCTTTGTCTGCAACCTTTTCTCTCAGAAAATAGTACTTGATCTCTATGTGTTTTCTATTTGCATGCATCACAGGGTTCTTAGACATGTGAATAGTGCTAGTGTTATCACAGTGAATAACAATATGATAATCAACCTAAATACCAAAGTCTTTCACCATCTGCTTGATCCAAAACATGGTTGAACAATTCGGTGCTGCTGCAACATATTCAGCTTATGCTGTTGACTTAGAAATACACTTCTGCTTCTTTCTTGTCCAAGAAACCAACCTATCTCCAAGAAATATTTCTCCTCCTAAAGTACTCTTCCTATCATCAATACAACCTACCCAATCTGCATCTGTATACACATGAAGTTGTACATTCTATGATTTAGGATACTATAAACCATAGTCTATAGTTCCCTTTAGATATCTAAATATCCTCTTGATTGCCATTAGGTGATTCTGCTTGGGTTCAGCTGTAAATCTTCCAACAATGCCAACTGCATTAGATATGTTAGGTCTAGATTGAGTTAGATAATTGAGTTTTCCAATCATATATTTGTACAATGTTTTATCAACTGCTGTGGAATCATCATCTTTTGAAATCTTGCTTCCTGTTATCATAGGAGTGCATATTGGCTTATAGTCTTCCATCTTAAATGTCTTCAATATTTCCTTCACATATTTTTCCTGATTAATAAATATACCTTTATCTGTCTGCTTTAGATTTAGTCCCAAAAAGTATTTTATAGGACCGATCATGCTCATTTCAAATTCATTCTGCATTTCTTTTGCAAATGCTGTGCTGAGCATGTCATTACCTCCAAAGATAATGTCATCAACAAATATGGCAACTAGTAGTAATCCATCAGGTGTATCTCTTGTGAATAGGTTACAATCTGCTGCACCTTTCTTGAATCTAATCTTGGTAAGATAACCATCAAGTCTCTCATACCAAGCTCTTGTGGCATGTTTAAGACCATAGAGTGCTTTTTTTAATCTGCATACCATGTTTGGTTTATCTGAAAGATTAAATCCTTTAGGCTATTCTATGTAGACTTCTTCCTTCAAGTCACCATTCAGAAAAGCTGACTTTACATCCATTTGATAAACTTTAAAGTCTTTGAATGTTGCATAGGCCAAGAACAATTTAATGGCTTCCAGTCTGCTCACAGGGGCAAATGTATCAGTGTAGTCTATTCCTTCTCTCTGGGCATATCCTTTACATACCAATCTTGCTTTGTTTCTTACTACTGTACCATCTTCATTCATCTTATTTCTGAATACCCAATTTGTTCCAATCACATTTTTGTCACTGGGTCTAGGGACCAATTCCCATGTATCATTTTTAATTATCTAATCTAATTATTCTTTCATTGCATTCTTCCAATCATAATTATTACAAGCATCTTCAACACTTAAAGGTTCAATCTGTGAAAGTAAACATACCTCTTCATCCATTACTAAACTTTTTGCTTTTGATCTGGTCAAAACACTGTTGCTCTGATCTCCAATGATATCATCTTTAGAGTGGTATCTAGATGTAAATTTAGGAACCTTAGGTGTTACTTCTTCTTCTGTAATCTGTGATTCTTCTCTACTTGATTCAGGGTCATTGCATGAGAC
>MU228177.1:1454066-1474354 GCA_018584345.1 Thuja plicata
GAATTCTCTTTTTTTGTCTTTTCTCTCTTTTTGTCCTTTTTTGGAAATTTACATTTACTGGGGTTTTTTTTTTTCTATCCAGACTGTATTTTTACAGAGACTCATTTTTTCCCAACTAATTAAATTTTTCTAAAGAGAAATTCAAAGGGATGATTTATTTACTTTTCCTCTATAGTTTAGGCTATAGTGCAGATTGATTTATTAATTTCTAGGAGTTCTATGGAGAATTTTCTCACGAAATTTTGACAGCATTTCCCTACCATGGCAAGTCTAAACAAAATATAAAAAATTCAGATCTATGCGTTTTCTAAATACCAAAAAACATAGAAACTCTTAATAAACCATCTAAAAGCCAATATATTAACATGCACCCATCCAATCATTGAAAACCCCAGATTTGCAAAATTGAAGCAATAGATGGAAAAAACAAAACCTACCTTGATTCTAATGCTAGAAACTGAAGAAAGTAACTACGTCTCCGTCCTCTACTAGGACAACACATCAACAAGTACATCAACATATAAGACAACCATACACATGCAAGTATGTGGTAAGTACATCATAATGTGAAATCAACATGTAACTATCATCATAATAAAATCATCACATCTATCTATGCATATGATAAACCATAACATAATAATCACCATCAACTGAAATAATAATAGCTCACATGAAATGTAGCCTAAAAGAATTCGGCCAATCAACTGAAACCACTGCCTAAGAGAGTATAAAATCATAAATTGAAAACAAAATATGAGTGGGTATTACATCCACTCCCCCTAGGATTAGGCTTCCTCCTAGAAGCCCATAAACAAGTAGGGATATAAATCTTGTAGTCTAGCTGCATCCTCTGAAGTCGCTGAAGACTCATTATTTGGGTCCCTTTGGACCCTTACCTGCTCTATGGTGCGACCCCTAAGGGTTACACCCCGACGCTCCAGAATACGTATTGGCTCGAAAGCCAGCTGCCCATCCTCGACCTATAATGCATTCCAATCAATTACATGCATAATGTCAGAAATATATCTCCTAAGAACTGAAACATAAAAAAATTCATGGATGCGCGATAGGATAGGTGGCAAAGCAAGTCGATAAGCAACTGGTCCTATCCTCTCTAGGATTTCAAACGGTCCCACAAAGAGAGTTGCCAACTTCAAAACCTTTCCATAACGAATCAGACTCTTCCATGGGCACACTCTCAGGAACACTCTATCTCCAACTACAAACGACCTACCCACCCTGTGAGCATCTGCATACTTCTTTTGTCTATCCTGTGTAGTCACTAAATGATCATGAATCCACACTACCTGCTCCTCCATGTCTCAAAGCATCTCTGGACCAAGAAGAATACTGTCCTCCAATCTGTCCTAGCTCAAAGGCGTATGACAAGGATGGCCATACAACACCTAAAAAGGTGCCATGCCAATAGAACCGTGATATCCATTATTGTACGCAAACTCCACTAGGTACAAGTAGTCCTCCTAGTGAGTCTTTCTATCCATGACATACATCCTCAACATGTCCTCAAGAACCTGGTTCACCTGCTCAGTTTGTCTATCAATCTTAGGAAGGTAAGCTAAACTGAAATTCAGTTGAGCACCAAGATCATGCTGTAATGATGTCCAAAAATTTGAGCTAAATACAGGATCTTGATCTGATATAATCCAGAAAGGAATGCCATGAAGTCTCACGATATCCTGCATGAAGACTTAGGCTACATAAGCTTCTATATATGATGATCTCATAGGTGAGAAATGAGCCACCTTGGATAACCAATCAACGGTCACCATAATAGCATCATGTTTGCGGTGAGTCATAGGAAATCCAACTATGAAATCCATAGAAATAATATCCCAATTCCAAGATGGAATGAGATTCGGCTGAAGAAGCCCTGCTAGATGCTGATGATCTGCCTTGACCCTCTAACACTCTAAGAATCTAGCCACAAAGTCTGCAGTATCCCTCTTCATAGCAGCCCAATGGTAGAGCTGTCAAAGATCTGCGTGCATCTTCTTGACAGCTAGATGTGCCGAATAGGGTGCACGATGAGCCTCGGATAACACTAATGTATGCAAATCATCCAATGGTGGTACATAGATATGGCTCATATGACAAAATAAACCATCTGACTCCAAAACATAACCAGAGAATCTGTCCTCCAATGGTCTTCCAGACTCTATCTCTTCCTTCACCTCTTGATACAAGGTATCTCTAGGAAGTGACTGGAGTATCCTACTCCTTAACTCCACACTAAGAGTGAATTCCAGAATGGCCCATCGCTTGTGAATCAATGCATCTGTAGCTACATTTTCCTTTCCCTAAATATACTTTATCTCAAAGTAATATTCGCACAGGAACTCCATCCACCTTCTCTGTCTAGCATTCAGATTAGGTGGGGTAAATATGTACTAAAGGCTACAGTGATCGCTATGAATCTTAAACTGATGTCCCAAAAGAAAGTGTCTCCACCATACCAATGCATGGACAACCGCAACTAATTCCAGATTGTGAGTAGGGTAATTAAGCTCATGATCCTTGAGTTTGTGAGACTCATAGGCAATCACTCGCCCATCCTGCAAGAGGACTACTCCAATCCCCTCTAATGATGCATCAACACACACTACAAAATATCCCACTAGATCAGGTACATCTAGGATAGGTGCACTAGTCAAACACACCTTAAGGCTTTGAAAAGCCTCCTCACACTTCTCTATCCATACAAACTTCTTCCCTTTCCGCTGAAGAGAAGTAATAGGGTGTGCCACCCTAGAGAAGTTCTTCACGAACCTGCTGTAGTATCTCGCAAGACCCATGAAGCTACGTACCTCAGACACATTAGTGGGTGTTGGCCACTCCACAATAGCCTAAATATTTGAAGGATCTACTGAGATACCTTCTCCAGAGATAACATGACCAAGATACTGTACCTCTAATTGGAAGAAATCACACTTAGCCAGATTGGCATAAAGCTGATTTTTTCTAAGGCACTGCAAAACTTGCCGAAGATGCTCTTCATGCTCCTTTGTGGATCTAGAATAAATTAGTATATCATCCAATAAGACAAGAACAAAGCAATCAAGGTACTCCCAAAATACTCCATTCATCAAACATATGAATACCGATGGAGCATTCGTCAACCCAAAAGGAACCACTGTGAACTTGAAGTGTCCATAGCATTTACGTAATGTTGTCTTGTGTATATTTGCATCCTCAATCCACAATTGGTGGTATCCTGATTAAAGATCAATTTTAGAGAACACCTTGGCTCCCTTGATCTGATCAAATAGGTCATCTATGCATGGCAATGGGTACCTATTTTTGATCGTTACCTTATTCAACTGTTTATTGTCGATACATAAGCGTAATGATCCATCCTTCTTCTTGACAAAGAGGAAAGGTGCTCATCAAGGAGAAACACTAGGGAAAATTCTCCCCTTTGCAAACAACTCCTCTAATTGCAGTTTCAACTCACTCAAATCATGAGTGGTCATCCGATATGGAGCTCTAGATATAGGCTCTGCTCCAGGCACAAGTTCTATGCTGAATTCTATGTTATGCTTTGGTGGTATCCCTGGGATCTCACTAGGGAATACATCAATGAACTCTTGTAGTATAGGATGATCCAGTGTCTTGAATTTTCTCTCCATACTATCTATCTCATACATAGATACTGCAAACATCTGAAAACCCTTTCGCATGCATCACTTTAGTTGCATAGCAGATATCATGCGAAGGGATATGGGTCGAGGAACCCCCATAATCTGACACTCCTTACCATCGTCATCCCTGCAAAGGATGGTCTTCCATCTACAATCGATATTAGCTCCATGAGCTCCCAACCAATCCATTCCTAAGACAACCCCATATGACCCCGAAGGAATCACATGAAGGTCAACCGAGGTAATGAATTTCCCTATGTTCAGTTCACAATTATGAACCAAGGAATCTGTAGCTACCTTAGCTCCTAAGGCTAGTTCCACTTGCCAACCTAACGCTTGATTTGTAGCCACTAGCCCAAAATGCTCAACAAGGAAAGGTGATATAAAAGAATCGGTCGCTCCTAAATCAAACAATATAAAAATAGAGGTACCCCGAATAGTACCTGAGGTCTCAATGATTATCCCCTGATGCTCTTCCTCCTACGATCCAATGTTGCAAACACTCTGTGCAATCCCCCTCCTACTGTAGGCTTCGAGGTTGCTGTCCTCTGAGTAGAGTACTGTGGTATTCGCTATGGACAATTCACTGCAATGTGGCCAAATTGACCAGAGGTGAAACATCATGTCCCTTTGAAATTGCCTCTCCCATTGGAGGGCGCACTCGATTGCTGGACAATCCCTCTGCTTGCACTAGGATGCCACTCTGTGCTGGATAGTTGGACTGATTATGCTTATAGCACTGTCCACTCTTGATGCTCTTACCACTATGGGTAGGAGGTGCAGCCTTCTGCTGCTTCTAGTGGTTCTTACTCTAGTTTTGGTTACCTGTATAATAATTAGACGGCTTCTTGATGTTCCCAGTGCCCTACGACTGGTTACGTCTATAGCCTGCTCCAGAAGCCCCACTAGTCTAGACACCCTGTCGACCTCCATGGCCTGCATCCAAGTTAGCCTTTGCTAGAGTGGCTCTGATAACCATAGCTCGTAGGTTCGTAGGCTCAAAGAGCTTTACGTCCCCCATGATGCAGGCATTAAGCCCTCGTACAAAGTGTTGTACCATCAGTGCGGAACCCTGGCTATATCTAGTGTACTGCTTGAGCTCATAAAAATGATGCTCATACTTCTCTACAGTCAATGTCAATTGCCTCAAATTATGAAACTCATCAGCCCTCTACCATCTTAACTGATCAAAAAGGAACCTCTCTCTAAAGTTCTCAACAAAGAGTTCCCAGGTAACAGTGTCCACATAAAGACCTAGCTTCTCTTCCTTGATCTTCCACCAAATAGCCAAAAAATGTGACAATTGCATCACGACATATCTCACTTTAGTATTGCTACTAAAGGGGTGCATTATGAAGACCCTATCCAAGGCTATCGGCCAAGTCTCTACCTCCAAACCATATTCCATTCCATTGAAAGGGATAGGCTTCCCTATCATCAGGTCCCTCATGTGGTTCGCTGCAACCACCACTGGGTCCACAGTAATAGTCCTCCCATGAGGGCTCCTAGATCTCTCCCTTTGTCTCTCCATCTGATGGGAGTGATGAGATACATCCTACTCCACTCTGGCTCTCTCAGGAAGATGATCTAGGATAGCCTAAAGTATATGTCTTGTATCTAATCCCCTAGCCTCATGCTAACCCTCTCTCCTCTGATCACCTCTATCCTGCTCCTAACTAACCTCCTACCTGACACTCGTGGAGGGGCTAGGATTCCTACCTCCCCCACAGGCACCAGACCCACCTTTTCCATGGCAACCTTATCCACCTCTTCCACGACCTCTAGCAGCTCTTGTTTCAGTCATGATACCTGAAACAAATAGAGATAGATACAAAACTCACCACATAGCTTGAATCAAAACTAAATAATGAATATAACCATTAAGAAATAATCTAAAAAAAAAAGTTTTGTATGTCTATGTTTTAGTTTTAAGTTCAAGATAGACACAACCTAATGAGCATACAATTCCCAGAGTTCCCAGTGTAGAAACATGGCTCTGATACCAAATGTAATGCCTCACCAGGGAACCCAAGAGAGATTAACCTAAACATGATACTATGTTTGCTGAATAATTTTTTTTTAATAGTTTACATAAAGAAACATATATTAATGCAGAAGCAAATACCATTTATACACATGTCATACATTCATATAGATTACACGACTCAAGGGTTCCATGACATTGAATTACTTAAAGTAAAAAACAACTAACCATATAACAAAAGATTCCATTGGAATAGATATAATAGATACAACTTACAAACCATAATTATAATCCTCATGGATAACCATGAAACCATCATAAACTCATATCCACTACACATGTCGCAGGGTATGTGGTAATCACTCTAATCTACTTAATATACAATATCCAGATTAGGTATCACATGTGATACTCTAATACAAGATTTACAATAATAAAATTACATAATCAATAATGAAGAAACATAAAGAGCTCATCTGCAAAGAACCATCGAGCACTTGGTACAAGGACACCAAATCTCAATGGGTAAAGAATCACTACCACCTGTCCGTGTGGAACCACAAAGGTCCACCCGACCATGCTAAGGAGATAACAACATACCCCACTCGAATATCCAAAACCAATAAGGAAATACCCGCTAAGCAAGGGATCCTGATAGCTCTCTAATCGAAGTATACTATACATCATCAAAGGTAAGACTCACTAATCCAGAGGCAACTGACATACATAGGAAATCTAGATTGTGTAAAGGAAGGTGTCATCATGTACATCTAACCCTTAATTTTGTCCTAGCAATCCATATGGATTTTGACACTTAAGTGACCATACACGGAGCCACTGACCTCTCAAACTGACAAGGCCACTAACTATGCTAGGTACTGCTCAAGGCAAGTAGCATCTTCTCATCACCATCTTAGTCTATACTAGCACTCAAGCATGGGTGATGACACATCTTATTAATTCATTTTAATATCTCTTAATATGTATTTAGTAATCATGTATTAAGTAAACTCTACAATAAGCAATCTAGTAGTCACTTATGGACACAAAACTTATTGCAAGCCACCCCCTACTGCACATCTAGGTAACCTACCCTAGGCCCACAAATCCTAAAAAGATCTAGCATAGGTCACAACCCAAGTATACCCAAATCGAGTATCCCACACATCAGGAACGGTCACATATAGGTACACATCATATAACAATATCGAAAGGGTTCACATGGTTAATTAAGGATAATAAAGCCCAAAAGCACACACACCAGAGAGTAAACAGTCAACAAGTCTCTAAGACTCATACCCAGCCTCTGTAACACCCTAGGTCATCTAATGCCCCCATAATAACACATATAAGAAAAAGAGAACCATAAGGATGCATCGAATAAAAACGTCCTAGAGGACTGAAAAATGAACATAAATGGATAACATTTACAGTTAACTCAACTAGGAATATTAATTAATACACAAAGTCTAATAAAAACCATACTTATCAAATTCAATTAAATAACATTCCTCTTTCTTTTCCAAAATACACATATTATAAATCAATCATATTATAAAATATTCATATTATGAATTCATTATAACATGCATTAATTATATCATGATTAACTATAATATAGATTAATTAATTATAAATCAACTACTATATATATTAATCATATTAAAATCAACTATAATACAAATTAATTTAAAAATTCATATCCATTAAAATATTAAATTTAACAATGAGATATGTTAATTAAAATTAATAACCTTATATTAATTAAAATTAAGAAACAAAAATTTATATTAAATAAATAATAATTAACACCACATTGATAAACATTATTAATAAATTACATATTAATAAAAACTTATTAATAAATAATATATAAATAATAATTAAAAATTTAAACAAATTTATATAAAATTGATTTTTTTTAAAAAATGAAATAAAACTAATCTTAATTAAAAGTTTTGTTTTAAACAAAACCTAAAAATAAAAAAAATAAAACATTTATTATGTCGGGGGCCCACGCGGCTTCCCCCAACGCATAAAGCGCTACCCATATCAAAGGGTGGGGACAGGTGGGTACTGTCACCCACCTGTCGTACGGCAGGTGGTGTGACAGCCCACCTTCCCTCCTGTGGGAGGTGGCGACTGCCAATGGGAATGGTGGGGATGGGGTCCCACCTTCCCACCACCTAAAACAATTTATTTATTTTTCTTTTTGAACTTTTCAAATGCTGCTGTATTTTTTTTAATAAAGTTATTTATATTTTTTAAACGGTTTTCAAAATTGTTTTTTTTCAAAAAGGGTATTTTTTTTTTTAACACAATTTCTGAAAACAAAAATTTAGAAAGGGGAATTCTCTTTTTTTGTCTTTTCTCTCTTTTCGTCCTTTTTTGTAAATTTACATTTACTGGTGTTTTTTTTTTTCTAACCAGACTGTATTTTTACAGAGACTCATTTTTCCCCAACTAATTAAATTTTTCTAAATAGAAATTCAAAGGGATGATTTATTTATTTTTCCTCTATAGTTTAGACTATAGTGGAGATTGATTTATTGATTTCTAAGAGTTCTAGGGGGAATTTTCTCACAAAATTTTGATAGCATTTCCCTACCATACCAAGTCTAAATAAAATATAAAAAATTCAGATCTATGGGTTTTCTAAATACCCAAAAAATAGAAACTCTTAATGAACCATCTAAAAGCCAAAATATTAACATGCATCCATCTAATCATTGAAAACCTCAGATTTGCAAAATTGAAGCAATAGATGGAAAAAAAYAAAATGTACCTTGATTCTAATGCTAGAAACTAAAGAAATGTGSCTTTGAAGAAGGTAGAAAATCTAAAAACCTCCAAACTYGATTCAAYCACAAATCTRAGATCCACGAAGAACCAAGAACATGCAACCAAGAAATCACACGAAACTCCAAAATAAAAAGCAACCACAACAATCCCCAATTCTTCAAAAACTAAAAAACATTAAAAGCTCTCCAAAATGCCAAAACATGTTATTAGAGAATGAGAGGAGAATTCTTCTAAAGAGAATCAACTTCCCCTAATTTTGCACCCCTCTTGACAACCCTCCAATCAATCCCTAAAAAGACTCCACTTGAAATTGAAAGTAATTCCAAATTAAATAAATAAAATATCCTTTTTTGCCACAACTCAACTTTGACTCCTAATATCTACTTGAGAATTTTTAATTTAAAAATATGTTTTTAACATATTCATGCACACGTAATTAATAAAATATTAAATTAAATAAATTAAATATTTATGTCACAATAATACATGCAACCAAATATTTAATCATTTAATTAATCATAAAGACATATTTACTTTAATTTTCAATTAAATACTTAATTAAATCAAAATATTCAAATATTTGAATTTAATTAATTATTCCAAACAAACATGGGATATAATTAAATATTTAATTCAACTATAATCCATTAAATCATAAAACATAGAAAATCACTCAAAACCCAATAAACCACCTGAAAATAATCACATGCAAAACAAACATACTCAAGGAAGGGGTATTAGAATTTTTGTCAACTAGATGAATTCGGATAGGGTAGTCAAACTGAAACTCATCCAACATTAGGATGATTAGGCGTAGGTTAGGGTTTCCGATCGATATGTTACCTCCCCTCTTTACCATTGAGATGAATATTTATGGGCATGCTCACTCCTGCTAATTTAGGGAAGACGATGCACTATACCTGCAATCTTGTCATCAAAAGAACACGCATGTACATACAATATAATATCGCAAAGATTGATAGGGATCGGTCGAATGTGTGGATCTTGAAAAGCTAGTAACTATGTCTCTTTCCTCTACCACGACAACACATCAACAAGTACATCAACATATAAGACAACCATACACATGCAAGTATGGGGTATGTAAATCATAATCTGAAATCAACATGTAACAATCATCATAATAAAATCATCACATCTATCTATTCATATGATAAACCGTAACATAATAATCACCATCACCTGAAAGAATAATAGCTCACATGAAATGTAACCTAAAAGAATTCGGCCAATAAACTGAAACCACTGCCTAAGAGAGTAGGGCATCATAAAATGAAAGCAAAATATGAGTGGGTATTACACATGTACACTCACACAATCAGTGTCATTCGATGACGATGTGTGAGGTTATTGCAAGTCTAGGATTCTACGTATGATGTATTGTGCTACTTACAAGTCACAATCCAAAAGTAAATGGGACCCGCGACATGTGATAGTGACTTCCATGACCGTTGGATGAGAAATGTATCAATGAACATGGGTATATTTTGGGGATATTTGGGGAATAGTCACTTCTTTTTTGAAATGTGCCCCGGAAGTAGGGAACATGTCATGAATTAACACTCTTCTAAGTTTAATTAAAATCAAAATTGGAGTAAACAGTAACTTAACATTTAATAAGCAATAAGCTGAATTTTGGGTCTTAGTGACCTTAGATATTTGCTGTCAAAAAATTAAGTGACATGTGTCCTAGAGACCTTAGATATCTGGAGAAGCAATAAAAATTAACATGAGTCACGACTGATGACTCAGTACTCACGATTGTAAAATTTTAACCTATATTTTTATATTTTTAGTTCTTACTAGTATACTGTATTGGAGATTCAGAAAGGGGTTACAACTTGTAGGTTGAGGATTGAGGAATGCAACAAAGTCTCTCAACTCTCTGCCCACTTAGAGTGTACACAAATTGAATTTATGGGTAAAATCCTGAACACACACGTCCTGCTCTTTAAATTTTTCAAATCTAGTGGTTTACTATTTAGATTGTAGTCATAGAATTAGGGTTGAACTTTTAATCATCCCTGTAAATTGTAGCTGTCACTTGTGTAGAATTATTTTAATTTTCCTACAAGTAAATAGTAATACCAGTATACCACGATCCACGATGGAAAAAGAAATACCAAGACTACGAGTAAAAGGAAAATAAAGGAAATAGAGGTAATAAACTTCCACAAACTGGTTAAAACACCAGGTTCCACTGATGAATTCCATGATATTTTTTGATCCTATTATCCATGGAAATAAGGGAATCATGGAAATCAGATTTGCACTTGAAAATAAGTGGAAAGTGTTGGTTATATTTTTTGTTTTGAAACTTTCTTGTAAAAATTTTGATTCCCAATGGTTTTTGTTGCCTGCGAGTGTCAACAACTTGTCCAAAGTTATCAATTTCCCTATAAACTGTCATGTATAAGCTCTAAATTGATGAAAATTGTGAAAAAACCTATGTCCTGAGTCAATCTTCATGCGTATTCAATCAAAACCCTAAATGTTATTGGCTATGTCTATTTCAAAGTTACTTTATTAAGTGACTTAAGTCATTTATGCCATGTGTTATTTTACAGTTTTAGTCATACTCACGAAGTCTCTTTGAGTATTAAGCATATTCCATTTTCTTTTGAGACTTAGTGAAATGCTTTGGTTGCGTGATCGCAGAGAGAAAAGTATATACCCTCAGTGTCAAAGAAAATTCACGTGAACCATTGATTGACATTTTGATATCACAGTGAGCAGACAGACTCAGAAAGAAACCTGAGTTAATGAAATCTTTTAGCGACTTCGGTTTCACTCAGTCACGTAGTCTCTTAAGAAAATCAGATTTAAAGATGGTGGAAGTTTTCCTACAGTCGCGTGATTGCGATAAGAAATAAGAGTTAATTTAAACACTATGAGATGAAGTGATTAGCATCTGATTAAAGATTGATCCTCTGGCCAGCGTGAAGTCATTGATAAAATTCAAAAGGTCAAGAAGGTTTCTGTGATTTAGTGGTAGCAGTTAAAATACTAACATGTGTCAAATTCCTTAAAATATTTAACCTTCAGTTGTGAAGTATCTGATTTAATCAAGGGTTAGCCAAGGCATTCAGCGATTGCAAGACAATAAAAAAAATTGATTACCCAGGGTTAAAGACTGGTCAGATTCAAGCTAAGGATTGACAAGGAAGCTGAGTCATAGCACATGCAACTTCGTGGCCAAATACTAATAAAAGATGGAAAAGTAATAGATTGACATATGGCATTTGGTGGGCCCAAGAATGGATGCTTGTTGCTGAGTCTCAGAATGATGAGTGATGTCATCCAAGGATTAAGAGATTTTCTAAGAATCGTTGATTTTCTTCTGACAAATTTTTGATCGGATGCTTGTCGCTATGTCTCAGAATGCAACTCAAGTTAAAGAAATATTTCTGTGAATTTGAAATCCTTTGGTCATGAAGTCTCTCAAAAATTCACCAGAGTTAATACAGGGTTATCATATATCAGTAGTGGCGGGATCTCAAAATATATCAAGGGTTAAGTTAAAAATCATGAGACATAACGTAGACCGTCTGATCAAAAGAAAATCCAAAGGTGGTTGCAAAGTCTTAGAATAATTTGCCAAAGTACATAAAGGTTATGAGATTAAATGTTGATGGTCCGATCACAAATATATATTGTGGTGTACGTTTAATCTCGAAAAGAAACCCAGGTTAAGAAAATCTTTCAGCAAATTCAGTTTCATTCAGTCGCCAAGTCTCAAAACAAAATCATGGTTAGGTCAAGGAAAAATTGAGGTTGTAAAGTTCGCTTGAAATAATTTGGACCATAGATTGAGAAGAGATCAGAAGGTTGGCATGGAGTCGCCAGATGAAGTTGAAAACTTAGAGGTTTCTTAGCGATCAAGAGACAAAGCGTAAGATTGAGACACGCGTCTAAGTATTCAGCAATCCTGTGAAGGTCACGAATTCTTGTAACAAATTAGGGTTTACACTGAAGATCAAGAGACTTAGCGACAACTGTCAGATTAAGTCTGATCTAATGATGGTCGCATAGTCTCCAAGAAAAATTATAAAAGGCAACATCTTTCAGCAACTTTGACTTTATGCACTCGTAGAATCTCTTAATGGAAAGGAGATTAGCTGAGATAAAGATGTGGATATTTTTAAATAATCTTGACTGTTGATAGAGAAGTAAATCTGATGGCTAGCGGAAAATACCAGAAAGAAACCCAGGTTAATGTTAACTCTTGGAGATAATGAGACAAGGTAGTCACATGATCGCCAAAAAAATTAGAGTAAGGACATGGTAAATACCTAAGGTTTCCTTCTGCGCCATGATATACATCAACCAACCAATGAAAATGAAAGGGTTATGACAACATGTTTTGAAGTATGCTGAGCTGTAATGTTTCAAACCAATTAGATTTGACAGTTTATTCAAAATTGATCACCTGTCAACCTCAGATGCCACAGATAGGTAAAATATTGATTTTAATGCACGCAAGAGTAATGGCAGAAGTGAATAACTTGAATTTGCATGACTTTGAATCAAAAAGTGCATTGATTTCCCAAGAATAAGTAAGTGTTTCCATGTTCATTTCAGATTACCAAGCTTTCAAAATTTAGAGTGAAAAGTTGCTTAGTTCTCAGAAGTCATCGGAAAAGGATTATTGTGTGAAAAGTTGCTTGGTTCCATAACAATTGCATTAAGAGAGCTTATTTTTTAGAAAACATAGTTGTTTCAACCAGAATTCAGAATGAGAAAAGATGAGCAGAGCAGTTAGTGTTGCTTCCACCAGCGGGAAAAGCGGAGATGGTGATGAAGATTCGAAGGGAAAAAGGAATTATTCAGAGGAATTCATGACTCTATTGCCTGGTTCTAGCCAAAAAAAAAGGTGAGTGACAATTTCCTCAATGATGATATGTCATTCATTAGCGACACTAAAACTCTCAGTTCTTCTGGTTATTCACCTTTTAACTATTTCTACAATAATAGTGATGAACCTCTTCTGATTTCAAATCCATGGACTTGTGGGCTAGCTAGGTTAGTAGTACCCGACGTATTTATAGATTTGGATTCGATGCTTGAATTGGCCAGTAGATATGGCATTTTATCTAAAACCATCAAGAAAGATGATGGAACTGCCCTAGTTACCTTAAATAGGGCATCATTCATGAAGGATTTTAATCTATATTACCCTTGTTCCACAAAGATTAACCTGAGAGCATTAGAGGCTAGATATGCTAGGGAATCTTTTGCTGTGTCTAGACTAATTCAGGCTCACGTACCCAAGAGGATGAAGAATTATATAGCAACCATTCTTGGCGTTGTTCCCTACTTCTACAAGGACCTTAATTTTTATATGAAATACATTTCATATGCATTGTGTAGAGTGTTAGGAGTGGATGGGGGTGCTGAGAGGATAAGTTCAGATATCTTGATGATGGTCCTGGATGTGTAAATTCTACATGTTGGCACAAATTATGACTACATCCAGTATTTTATAGATGCAATGCATAAAGGGTTTGTTAGTATTCAGCAAAAAGAGAAGGTCCCTAGATTCATGCATTGTTCTTTGTTGATGCATTTAATTTTGTTTTACAAATTACCTATTATGGATGTAAACTATTTGAGACCTAAAAGGTTTCACCAAGGTCAGAACAACCCAGTGCAATTCTGGTTAAAAATATGGAATTACACAGCAAGGGAACAAGAATTCTGTGCATTTCAAAATTCTCAAGTGAGTCCAATTCTCAGGTGTTTAGGAGTTAACGGGACTAGGTTTCCCACCAAAGTATTACAATTGTTGAGGCCTTTTCAATATGTAGATAAGTGGCCAAGAGACCATAATTGGTGGGAATTTTATTATGAAAGGAATTTTACTTTGATTAGGGTTTATGGATGCACTCACCCACCACATATTCTCCCTTTTCATGTGCCACCAAGGATAGCTGTCATGGAATTCATATGGCAGTTGATGTTAACTGATAAGGAGCACCTGGCTCCTCTTAGAAAAAGTACTTTCACTCCCTGATTATTTAAAGTTTACAATTTTACAATTGGTAAGTGGGCTTTGGATTCAGTAAATAGTTGGTTAGGTCACTACATGATGAATGTAACCTTATATAGGTATATTGAAACATAAAGTTTTATTAAGAGTGTGAAAAATCTCCTGACACCAACTATTCCCAACACACAAGAGCATGGGAAATGTATGGAAGAGGATCTCATAATAATTATGTTGGATGATGAAGAGATCACAAAAAGAGTAGATATGTTCAATGGATTGATGGATTTGGAATGAAAAGTCAAGAGAAAAGGGATTCCCTTTGGGGGTTACTTCCCTGATATGCCATACTTGCAAAGGTTGGAAAAAATGATAGAGTCATATCACACATTATGTGGACAACTTGAGGATTTGATTGATGAGAAAGATATAGAGCATAGGAAGCATTCTTCATCAAAATATCAAGATGAAAGTGGTGAAGAATATTCAGTTCCTAGCCCACCTCCAATGAATCATCCACATATCATAGAGAAAGTTACATAAGAAAATGTAGTGGTGGATCTCACACAAGAACTTGATACTGAAGTCACTGATGAAACCCCCCCCCCCTCAAAAAATAGAAGGTACAATTAGGGGAACAATTTTATGGGAGAAAATAAAGAAAGAGAACAGATCNAACCCCCCCCCCCCTCAAAAAATAGAAGGTACAATTAGGGGAACAATTTTATGGGAGAAAATAAAGAAAGAGAACAGATCAGATAGGTGCTTTGATCATTGGTGATAGACCTTATGATCGTCAATTAAGGAATAATATTAGAGAAGGAAAGAAGGTCCAAAAGGATGATGGAGATGAGATTGAATTGCCTCTTCAATTGTGACAGGATGAAACATTTCTGCATCAGGAGCAATTCTTAATTGATGATGACTTCATAAAAATAGAGGAATCCAAAAACTTTCTAATTTGGAACAAGAAACAACAAGTGGCATCACAATTATAGATTACTGAAGATAATCCATCATCAGATGAAGCCTTGCAAGCCCTACAAGATTATGATCCAGAGTTAGAAAATATGACACCTGAAGAGGCTAGGAAGTTAGTCAAAGCTAGTGGCATGTTGTTGGTACTAGGTTGGGATCTTGCATCAACCTTTATTATTGATCAAATCAAGAGGCAACCTGATGTTAATTTGTCGTCATAAATGCAGATTGGTGACATGATTAGAGGATTTGGGTACAATCCAAAATCTAAAGCTTTAGCAATAAGGAGTTTAGCTCCAAAGAATCATAAGCCTTCTCTGATTAATTTACATGAGAAAATGGAGGGGGATAAGATCAATTGGTTTGTCTAGAACACAAGAGATTTGGAGATATCTCAGGTTCTTACCCATTTTGCCTAGTTGAACCAAGCTAAAGTTGAACAAATGTCACAAAGATATGAAAAATTGTTCATTGAAAGTAGTGATATAGCCAAGGTCAGGGAGTTAGGCTAGATAAAAATCTATGCATTAGAAAAGCTTTTGGCTGAATTGACTTAGCAGATACAAGATATGCCTAAATTTGTCCCTGCCCAACCAAAGCCAAGTACAGATGCTGAGATCTAGAGTAAGGACACATGGGATTTACCAGAAACAAAGCAGGAAATCTTAGAACACAATAAGGTTTTTTTAGAAGCTTTAATACAGATTTTTCAGTATAGGATTAGTATCCTAAAGGATGAAGTTGACTTAGTTTATAATGCATACATAAAACTGCCTGGTTTACAAATAGAGGTAAACAATTATGTGTTAATTTTGAATCCATATTTTGCAACATGGTCAATCATGAATAAAATTTTTGAAAGATTGGAATATTTTTAGCCTCATAGGACAAACCTCCTGGAGATTGTGTGCCAAGTGGGAGAGGAGATAGATCATATCACTGCTACCTTTTCCTTCTTCAAAGGTAAGGTTAATTAGATAGAGGCCATAATTAATATGTTTGGCCCAGGATACAATAGGTTCATTCCTTCAATAAAAGGAGAAGATGATAAAATTAAAGCCATGGAAGTGTGGAAAGGTGAGTTTGACACCTTATTGCCTAGTAAGGAGGCATTATCTTAGGTGATGGCACCTTAGACATGCAAAGATTCAACAACATTTTGGACGAAGCTTTCAAAGATGAAACAATCTTTAAAAGGTTTGTAACAGATGTTAAGATGATAATAGATGGTAGATGGGAGTGGCAAAAGACACAAATTTAGAGCACTCAAAGTTTTAGTTGGGGTATAGAGGTGGAGGTAACAACATGGGACACTCTCACTAATCCCAAAAAGAAGAAGGCTGTAGTAGTTGATCTAGATGTACTAGATGAAGAGTAAAGAGGACACCTAGCACCTGATCTCTAAGCACATGGAGGATAACTATCTCAAAGACTAGTGTAAGTTAGCCTGAAATGGAATTCACTAGGTCTCGTTACAACTACATGAAGTTATCCAGAATATCAACAGACAAAGGTGCAAGTTGTTGAAGATTGAAGATCAAAATTTGTTGTCAACTGATTTTGTATTTCCACCGTCAAAAGGATTAACTAATTTTTTTGTCTTTTAATGTCCTTAGGGTTAGCTTAGCCATCTGAAGCTTGTTGCATCCTTGAATTTTGAGGATTCCAGGATGGCTAATGTTGGGTATATATAGCAATTTGTAAAGTATTGTTAAGGATGGTGAATTTTCACTTGCAAGGTAGACTTAATATTTTTGTTTAGTCTTTCAAGCTTTGATTTGATTTGAATGTACTAAATCAAAAAGATATTAATAAAATACAGTGGAATCTCCTTTTTCAAATCTATGGTGTCTTTTTGTACTTTTGTTCATACTCTTGTATGTTTAGTTTGCAAAGCATTTTAGACATACTAGTTATAAGGTAACTGTGTGATTGCTTATGAGTTTCTTTCAAGGAGGGAGTCAATCTTGTGAGTAATTCCAGAGGGTTGGGTGTTAGTATGAAAATTTGATACATGGATGTGAGGACAATTTGTAATGCATTTTGTTTGGGGTTTTAATTGTGTTCTTATTAGTTGCTTTTCTGTGGACTTGCATTTCATTTGACTCCTTGCCCGGGATTAGACACTTGTCTAAGTTTTGATAAGTGGTTCTCATCATCAATTTTAAATCAAATTAATCTTTACTTTATTTTGTATTGAAAGCATACATGTCTAGTTGATTGTATTGAGAAGTACAATCCATTGTGTTGATTCCTTAAAGAGAGAATCAATAGGTTATCCTTCCTAGGACTGAGACTAAAAAAGAAGAGGGATGAATGTCCTTGTTACACTGACAGTAACTCTTATTAAATTCATGATGTGGCTTTTTAAGCCATGCATTAAGTTAGTAATAATCATCTGCAAGGTGTGTTATCAACTATTGTAGTTTAAAGAAAGAGTGAATCAGTTTATCCACCATTGAGTTACTAAGAAGTAGTAATCTGAAAGTAGGTACACCCGCTTGGGTCTGTGGAGACCCAAGTGAAGAAGGATAATATCCTTGTTAATTAGCCTTTTCCTTGTGTGAATCTAAAGTTGGGAATCTAAGAGTCAAGCTTGAATAGCTATAAATTGATTCAACTAGAAAAAGAGCTAACAGAAAGATCCAATGAAGGATTCAAATTTTTATCCATTTAAAGGCATGGTAGAGGAAACGAAAAATAAAATTGCAGCATGGGTTGCTGGGTCAGCATGCATGGTGTTACCTCAAGTATTCCCTTGTACAAAAATTGTCATGCTCTACGCCAAAAATTATGATTAAAATAGAAAAGCAATTGTCAATAAAAATACTCAACAAGAAATTTTGTCGATAGCCAAGACTGAATTTGCTAGTCGGTTGGACCTAGGATTTGAAGCACAAAACTCAAATGTGCACATTGACCTAGGAAAGCTTACAAAGAATTATGAAAAAATAGATGCAATACAGAAAGATTCGTATATTAGAGGAATAAAAAGAAGTTCTATTCTGGATCCAGATCACAACCCTCATTATTATGATATTTTTGTGCAATGGGTTCAGGATAATATTTCCTTGCTAGCATTTTGTTTGGGATTGGATAGTAACAAAGAAGTGGGTGCCAACATTCTTGAAATTATTTTTCATATTCATTGTGAAAAAGAACCAATAAAATATAATTTTATTGAGCACATTGTTCATTGCATGCAAGAACAATTACTAATTACATTGTTCATTGAGCACATTGTCCATTGTTCAGAGCAAAGCATCATGCAATATTTTAGAAAAACAAGCTTCAAAGTCAAGTCCAAAATGAAATATATGATTGGACACATGAGATAAGGATGAGTGATAAAAGAAGGAACTATAACAATATTGTAGACTTATTTTTGGCACCAAAGTATCATAAAATTACAGGAACTATATTGCCTAGATTTACTGTGTCTTGTAGAGATTGCATTCAACTCGGAAGTCAAATACAGTTGGTTGACTAGTACTGTCAGCAAGTTGATTCCTAGAGAAAATATAACTATTTTTGTGTTTTCATCATGGAAACAAAGTCATATTAAGTTTCTGTCAAAGATAACTTAGAAGATAAAATGACTAAGTATGGAAACAGGGCAGACAGAGATATACAGCGATCAACACATCAGTGCACATGTGAGAGATCGAATCAGAGTATGCGCATTCAGATATATGTTCTATGTGATGTCTAATTACTAAGTCTAGACACACATGGTATGGCATGATAGCACGGGGAAGTTACAGATAGATCAGTACACCAACAGTCCAGAAGACAGAGCATGGAAGCCGACTAGTGTTTTGATTAGCGTGAATTATTTTCTTATGTAACGGCCAAGTGCCTTTGATTATATTTTTGTAATGATGTAATTAGTATTTTTGTAAACAAGCTTAAGCCGACTTGCTTAGAAGTATTGTGTATTATGTTTTAGTGCCGACCATAAGTCTTATTTTGGGTCGCGTCTATTCGGGTATGAACATATAAGTATGTAATGTAAAGTTATGTTACAGGGGTCGGATAATATGTAAGAAAAAGATAAAGAAGAGCAGTATGATGAAGTTAGTATGAGATAAATCTCTTCAAGAGACTAAGAGCATTCACGCATACATGGAACTAATCAGACAACAATGTCATCACAGCAGTTCACTTTTGATATAGTGTATATCAACTATCAGAAGGTTGCAGCCTTCATCTTATTGGGCAGTGAGCCATATACCTTTAACAAGGTTTTGTAAATACTCCTAATAGGGTCTAACCTTTAACCAGGTCATTGTACTTGCATTGTAAAGACTGCTTCTAATAGGGCAAAGGAACTTTAACAGGCTCATTATACTAGTACAATATTTGTGGGTACTAATTCCCACCCAGGTTTTCCTCTGATCAAGGTTTCCCCGTAATCATATCATGTGTTATGAGTTCTTATGTTAAGCTTCATTGAATGTAGGTTTGATTTATGTTTAAGTTGCTCAAAAGTAATAAATAGACAAACACTGATTCACCCCCCCCTCTCAATGTTTCTAACAATTGGTATCAGAGCTCTGGTCCTCTGAAAGAAAGTTTAACCACTTGAGGAGATCATGGACTCAACAGAAGAAAAATATTTGAAAAAGAATCTTGAAGCAGCTCTTGAAGATCTTGACAGATTTGAAAAACAAAATGAAGAACTTAGACTAAAATTTGATGGCTCACAAATGCTTATCAAGAAATTAATGTTAGAGTAATTTAGCAATTACTCTTTACTGCTTAAGTTTCACTTAGGCAGTTTCCTTTTAGACTTAGGAAAGTTTCTATTTCCTAGCAGTTGCCTGTTTAGGGTTTCGACATCCTTTATAAGGAT
>MU228177.1:1487372-1562617 GCA_018584345.1 Thuja plicata
AACATTAGGAGGTGGGTTAGAGTAGAATTTAGGATTAGGATTAAATTAGCATGGGTGAATGGGTTGAGAAGGGTTAGAACCCAGGGTAGAAGTGGTTGAGATAGGTTAGGTTGGGGTTTAGGGGAATTTTAATAAATGAAATAAACTTATTTAATTCATTTAAAAATATAGGAATTAATTATTTAAACAATGAAATTGCTTTTTAATAATTAGAGAACTATAGCCATTTTAATTAAATTAAATAGGCTAGGGGAATGGGTTAATTGCAAGTGGGTATTTGATTTANGGATTTATTTAATTCCTTTATAATTAAATACTATAGCCATGTTCGATTTTGATTTGATTTGATTGGTCGAAATTGATTTGAATTGTATGGCTATAATAGTTAATATAAATCAGTGATAAAAATCACCTATGACATTAAATTGATTTAAAGATTTATGCCAAGCAGTAATAGGGTTGTTTGGACATAAATTGAGGGTATGATAACATTTAGGGCAAATAGGGTCCATAGTTGGAACATACCAAATTTAGGTGGTTACAAGTTGAACAAGTTTGCTTATCTAAAAGTGACAAGCGCGGGATGACAGTTGACCCTATCAAGGAAGATGACATAAAGCTTCTAACTATGATACTTGGGTATAAGTTTCAACAAGAAAACAGGTTAAATAGTGTCTCTGCAGCAACAGTCCTAGAAGCTATCAGAATGGTGAAGGATAACACTCAGTACAATCTATGTGAGATATTGCACGCTCAATTGATTGACAACATTTGAATCATCAAGCATGACAGGAGAAAGACATTCAGTTTTGGATCTTTGATCATCTACTTGTACTTCCATATTGTTGGAAAGGTTGCAAACCTTTACCTAGACAGGAGAAAACCCACAATGTCTCAGATTTCACTTAAAACCACTTAGAGAGCAGTGTGAGGGATGCCATGGATATGAATATCAAGAAATTTAGGATCAAGATGTAGAAAAGGTTCAGATTATCTGAGAAGATAGTTGATAAATATAAGGATACCATATGTTTCATGGTAGAAATAGATTGCACTTGAATGGAGGCATTTGAACCTAGAACCAAATGGATTCATCCTCTTGGTTATGAAGTGGAGGAACATGTGTTAGAAGGATATGAACAAGTTCTATTGTCCGCACCCAAAGATCCTAATGAGCCAAGGTGGGGCACTTACAAAGAGAAGACTAATGAAGTTGATACTATCTTACATAGTGCTAATAACAAAAGGAAGGCATCCAGAATTACATCTAGCATTCTGAAAATTCATGGGGTCACACAAGAAGATTTAGACAAAGCAAAAGAAGCCAATATTGCAAAAGAACTTGAGCAAGTTCATGCACAAGTAAAAATTGAGAAGACTGACGAAATTCAAAAGAAGAAGAATAAAAAGAATGAGAAGAGCACCTCTACGCCCTCTACCACTATTGACCTAGACTCATCTCCACCTTCTGTACCAAGAAAGAAACCTAGAGGAAGGAAACAAGCACCTACAAGTCATCCATCCTCAAGGACTACACGGAGAACAGTAAGAAGTACTCAAGCTCCTCCTAAGGTAGGTTTCAGACCTAGTCTAAATGTCTTAAGGAACATGATTGTGAATGAAGGAAGACTAGATACAATTGCTAAAGTGTATGACAAGTATCAAGAGATTGATAAAACTGAGATACACTCTATGATCATATCTCATATGATTAAGTTTAAGAAGTCAATTCTTGAACGCAAAACACTGATATCAGATAAGTTATGGAACATACTAGAGATCATGAAGAGACATGCAATTGAGGAAGACATGAGGATAAGAGAAGAAACATTGGATAATATTCTCCCTGTATGCTCACATGATGAGAAGGCAATACTATTAGATCTGGTGAAGCCTCATCTCAAAACCAAGACAAGGACTCTACAGATTATGAACAAAGAGTATGAGTAGATAGGTAAAGAAACTAAAAAGGCATTTGCACAAGTGTTTATGGATAGACACATGTATCCATCCATGGCACCTACTACAAAGGTAACTCTAGCTCCTCCTAAACAAGTTACAAAACTAGTGATTCAGATAGCACCTATAACAGGTCCACAGGTTTTAGTGCCCTTAGTGACAATAACTTCTGATACAACAAAAGACTCAAAAGATACTATAGTGGTTGATAATATCAAGATATCCATGATAGAATCTGACAAAGACATGGACAAAGTTGATAAAGAATTTGTAAGCACTGAAGAGATGTACACTGATGATACATCTGTACAACAAGATGAAGTTCCCTCCAATGACCCAATTGACTTGAATGAAGAGAAAAATACTCAAGATAATGTGACACCAGTCAAAGAGATACTAGTAAAGAGTGAATGCATGGATACCAGTCAGAATACTATATTCTCACCATCCAATCAACCATCTACGTCATGTTGTCAAGGTTAACTCCTGATTCAGCAAGTTTGGATGCATGGGGAGAAGAAGACCTGATCAAGGTCAGCGTTCTTGCTATGGAAAAAACAAAAGAGAAAAAAGTGATGAGGAACCCTCACTTTTTTGAATCAGTAAACATGTTGAATGACTTAGTTCCCATAGACAAGAAAGTAGCCAAATTTCAATCAGTTGAAGATGTGGACAGCATTCTAACAAACTTCAAATCACATTTTACAAGCCTAGTAGACTCAGCTACTAGAATTGCAGAAGATGAATATAAAAAGGAGAGACTGAATGAATTGCTAAAGAATTTTACCTTAGACCTAAAATCTTTAAAGATTGGGCAATCCATATTGAAAGAATTGGCAACTAAGGGAAAGAAAGTCATAGCAAACTGCATGGACAGAGTGAAGTTCACCTCTGAAAATATCAAGAAGATAGAAGAGGTAGAGATCATGGGGGACACTATTAGAAAATCAGTTGAGACATCTACCCAAGACATGAACATGTGTAATAATGTCTATCAAGGTCAGTTAGACAAAATTGAAAAGGCTAAGTTGGAGATCAGCAAGATAAGAGTTAGACAAACTCAGTTGAGAAATGCACTTGCACCCTCTCTAGCAATCCTAAATGAGAACATCAAACAGATTGATGCCACCATTGTGACATATGATCAAGGTCCTTGTATGGATCTGATAAAGATGGAGAAGCTGACATATGCCTTATGCATGCATCTACAAACACTTGATACAATTAAAGTATTCTGGCAGAAAGAGATCCAATCTCTTCAGATTGTGTCCCCTGAAGTCTACATGGAGTAAGTATCTTGGAACTTACAAGTTTTTGTACACCTCTGTCATTAATGTCAAAGGGGGAATAATATAGAATGTGTATATATGGAGAGCAGGATATGTATATAGGTAAAAGATGTTATGATATATAGTTACTTTTTTGTGTTAAGTCATTTTGGGAAACTTAGTCACATTCCTTTGTTGCCATAAATGACAAAGGGGGAGATTGTTGGAAAGTTGACTCCTAGAGGACATATGACTATTTTTGTGTTGTCATCATGGCAAAAAATTCATATTAAGTTTCTGTCAAAGATAACTTAGAAGATAAAATGACTAAGTATGGAAACAAGGCAGATAGAGATATACAATGATCAGCACATCAGCGGATGTGCAAGAGATTGAATCAGAGTATGTGCATTCAGATATATATTCTATGTGATGTATAAATACTAAGTCCAGACATGCGTGGTAGGGCATGATAGTACAGAGAAGTTACAGACAGATTAGTACACCAGCAGTCTAGAAGACAGAGCATGGAAGTAGACTAGTGTTTTGATCAGTGTAAATTATTTTGTTATGTAACAGCCAAGCGCCTTTGATTATATGTTTGTAATGATGTAATTAGTATTTTTGTAAACATGCATAAGCCGATTTGCTCAGAAGCGTTGTGTATTATGTTTTAGGGCCGACCATAAGTCTTATTTTGGGTCGTGTCTATTCGGGTATGAACATATAAGTATGTAATGTAAAGTTATGTTACAGGGGTTGAATAATATGTAAGAAAAAGATAAAGAAGAGCAGTATGATGAAGTTAGTATGAGATAAATCTCTTTAAGAGAGTAAGAGCATTTACGCATACATGAAACTGATTAGATAACAGTGTCATCACGGCAATTCACTTTTGATATAGTGTATATCAACTATTAGAAGGTTGTAGCCTTCATCTTATTGGGCAGTGAGCCATATACCTTTAATAGGGTTTTGTAAAGACTCCTAACAGGGTCTGACCTTTAACCAAGTCATTGTACTTGCATTGTAAAGACTGCTTCTTACAGGGTAAAGGAACTTTAACAGGTTCATTATGCTAGTACAATATTTGTGGGTACTAATTCCCACCGAGGTTTTCCTCTGATTAAGGTTTTCCCATAATCATATCATGTGTTATGAGTTCTTATGTTAAGATTTATTGAATTTATGTTTGATTTATGTTTAAGTTTTTGAAAAGTAATAAATAGACAAACATTGATTCACCCCCCCCCGCCTCTCAGTGTTTCTAACAAGTACTTCATGGAAGAATACACTATGTTAAGGTTTTAAGGTTCAGTGGTAGAACCCTAAAAACTTCCAATACATGTTTTAGAGAGGGTATTTGCATTGGAATATGTTTGGCAGATGGAGAGCATAGATGTACTCTTTAATGGTCAGCAAAAGAAAATGATATTTCCTTCCTTTCCTTTCTCATTTGGAGGATTCACATTTGAGAGAAGAGGATTCAAAGTGGCATAGGAGTTCTTTTTCAATTTTTTGCTTTGCTATTGACAGTCACTGGTAGTATGATCCACTAAACATAATTGGAATAAATCTTAGAGCGAATGGGAACTCCGCATGCAAATGTTAAAATGATAGTATGTCATTGATAGAAAAATTTAAAAACATGGAGTCCTAGGACGAGGTCAAAAAAGAGATGGAGAAATACGTTGAAAATAATATTTTAATACAAGAATTGTCATCACAAATTATGGCATTGCACAAATAGAAAGGAAAAGTGCAGGACGAGACATCCTAGAATTTCTACCAAGAAGCTGCTCAACCATCTACAAAAGCTATTTCAAAACACCTAGTGGTTCAATGTAAAAATGGTAATTGGACTCCAACCAAAATTTCTAATTTTTGGGAAATGAGGAAGAATCTTGGTGATCCAAATACCTCTGCAGACCTTTATGAAGTGGATGAGGATGAAATATTTAGCGATTTGTGGAATGAGGAGCATCCAGCTGAAGCATATCACAATGATGATGATCATCAAGATAATGAGGATGAGTGGGATCTATGAATCCCACATCCACTGATGTATATTCAATTGCTACTAGAGTCGATGTGTCCACAATAGAAAAATATAGCAAAGGGGAAGAGATTATAGAAAAAAAAGATTTTCTATGTTGGGGTGGTTTGGGTCCCAAAAGAGAAGGGCCTTCGTATCCAATTTCCACACCCACTCCACCAAAACATGGTGGGACACTAATAATTGGATTTTCATTAGAAGAAGGTACTACTCAGTCTCATACCCTTGCACCTTTATTTTTTCCAGCTTCAAATCTAGTTCCACCTTTTCCAAGCACTCAAATCAATGAGAATCAAGTGCCACTCCCACTGGTGAGGATGTCATGGGTAGTACTAGTGGTCCGAAAAGGACATTACCACTAGACATAAAATTATTGGATCCCAGAGATCAAGAAAGTATAAAGAAGCAAAAGGTTATGACAACAATGCCAATGGTGTCTATGACCAACAATTTCCACAACTTCAGGACAAAACCCTCCGAACAGTCCAAAAAATCCACTTGTAATGTGTCTAGGTGTTATTATTACTAATACTCATAGTGTAATTATTAGAACCATGGGTGAAAGCTCGTACATCATTATGTTGGATTAGGCTGAAAGCTAATCTCCCAAGAACACCTGCATGCAAACCTGTCACATGGAAGAAGTAAAGACAGAATACAGAAGAAGCTATGGAGGCCAAAAAGCCAGAGACATCATATCCATGTTCAAAGAATGAATTTCTATTATGAACAAAATGATTACAATACAATCTCCTTATTGAAATACAAAGAGGTGAATCCTTATAAAAGGAAACATGACACTCTAAAAGGGAAAACCTAAGGTAAGCTTAAGCAACTAGAGTGAATAGGTGAGTTAGTAATTAGATCAAAATAATTTAATTAATAACTCAAAGTTCTATTACTCTAACACCCCCCCTTAAGATAAGCTTAGGGAGAAGCAAAACCTAGGAAACTACTGCAGAAAGCAGGAAAGATGGGTCCCGACAACAAGGCCTGATGATGCACCCAAGAAAAAGAAATCTTTGAGAAACGGGGAAATAAAGAAAAACCAATGGGAAAAAATTTACCCTAAAAAGAGATGAACTAGATGAAGGAAACAAAGCCTCCAATCTAGGAAAAAAGTTCCAGAGAAAGGAACAAGAAAGAGCAAGAAGCATCTTCGAAGCATGAGGCTGCAAACACTGTCAGAAGTAACTACTGGAACCCCCACTAAAGTGCATGACCAAGTAGAGAAGAAAAAGTCTGAAGAGCTGATCAATAGAACCAAGGAAGCAATAGAACCAATAGGAGAATCCCCCCCATAGTACTGAATAGGGAGAGAGGTGACAGGAACACTGAAATGCAATGCGAGAAACATCTATAGAAAGAAGAATTAGGAACACCAACAGTGCAATAGAAGTACGAGCACAGGATAAAGGGCAGTGTCACTGACACACAACATGGGCTAATGTCATGGAAGGTACGCTCACTTGAAAAAGGTGGATGAGCACAAAATGACAAATAATCTTAACCCCCCATGGCACTTTATAACTGAGTGCGAGTACAAAAAACACACAAGGTGCTCAAAATCCTAGAAATATAGAAGTAGGCACTTTATCTTAGTGCATTTATAGAAAAAAGAATGCTACAGAGGAGAAGCACACAAGATCAGAAGATAGAAAGAAGAGTGAGCTAGAAGATCAGAAGAAGAGATCCCAAGACCTGTAGAACCCAAATAATCTGCCAGAGTGTGAAAGATGTCAAACTCGAAGGAGAGAGAACCTAGAGCAGAATCTAGGAAAAGTACCCCTGCAACTGAATAAGTCACAGAACCAAATTTCTGATGATATCTGGTTTGCCAAAAATGGAGTCCGGATGAGCCAGATATGGCTCCTAGAAGGAAAAAACAAACATTAGACTTTGACAGCAAAAAAAGGTCAAAATAGCAGAGCCAAAAAACCTAATCACCATAATTGGAAAGAGCTTGGAAAGAGCTTTCCGACGATATAACAAAGTCCAAAAAAGGCCTCCGTATGCTCCAGATAGAGAGAAAAAGGTGAGAAGGGCCCAAAAAAACTCAAAATCCTAGTTTTAAGCCCCTGGGGCTAAAACAAATTGGGCCCCTCGATGCATGGCCTGCGCAGGGGCTGAAATTGGAGCCCTTGGTCGCCATGTGATCGACCACAGCACAGAGAAGAGCCCTCGAGGCTTAAAAATCCACCGGGCGGTGCAAGTGGTGGCAGAACTGGCCGCAGGTGGCGGGACTGGGGCGAGGAGCAGTGGGGGCCTTGAAGGGCATCAGTGGCCGGCGGAGGAGGGCGGGCCGGGTGGTGGGCGGCTATGGGGCCGGTGGCGACGGGGGCCGGGAGGAGCAGGGGCTGGTAGAGCCGCTTTTGGAGGAGCCTACAATGGGTGGCGCAGTGGCGCCTTTTTAAACACACTGCCCACACTTTAAAAAAGTGAAAAAACCTTAAAAAATAGGTTTTTTAAATTTTTTTTCTCAGTTTCCGTGTCGTACGGTACTGGAAACCAAATTTTTTTTGCCTCCAGAGCCCAGATGTCCAAAATGGACAATTTTTATATGTATTCTAGGGTTTTTGGGTGCTCTGAGCTCAATGGAGATGTCCGTTTGAGCTCAAAGTGACCAGAAACAAAATCCAAAACAAAAAATACATAAAAACCCTCTGAAACCCTTGAAAACCTTCTATTTCTAGCATGCTTCAATGAAACACAAACAACGAGCAGCAAGCGAGCTTTGATACCATGTTGGATTAGGATGAAAGCTAATCTCCCAAGAACACATGCATGCAAACCTATCACATAGAAGAAGCAAAGATAGAAGACAGAAGAAGCTATGGAGGCCAAAAAGCCAAAGACATCATATCCATGTTCAAAGAATGAATTTCTATTATGAACAAAATGATTACAATACAATCTCTTTATTGAAATACAAAGAGGTGAATCCTAATAAAAGGAAACACGAAACCCTAAAAGGGAAAACCTAAGGTAAGCTTAAGCAACTAGATTGAATAGGTGAGTTAGTAATTAGATCGAAATGATTTAATTAATAACTCAAAGGTCTATTACTCTTAACACATTGTAAGTTCTATGTCACCTTTCAAACATTCAATTGTGTCAGAAAACCCTAATTTTCATTTCAATGATTTTGTAACTAACTTTGAACAAACAAAAAATATGAATAGACAAAATACTAAGACATTGAAGATGGATGTAGTTGATGCATCTAGTGATGCATAACTTGCATAGAATGGGTTATTTCCCACATATGACCCAAAAAAAGAAATGATGGAGTTCATGGTTGTTATGCTCCCAACTAGAGATCACAATCTACTAGAGAGTCATATAGATCCATCTGAATTTCAAGTTGGCACCCTCCAAATGGATTTATCCAAAATTAAAAATGTGGAAAAGATAAATGTGTCTAAAATGACCAACCAAGTGATCTACAGTTCAGTGATGAAGTTGGAGAGAGAGAAAGGAAAGCTTCAGGGTAGAATACAAAAAATACAAGCAGACCTGACAAATGAAAATGCAAAGGAGAAAGCAACAGATAATAGGTGCAAAGAATTACATAAAAGGATAGAAAAATTCATCCTCTAAAGAAGCAATTAGACAACAAGAACATATGGAGGCAAAACTGAAAATTGTGAGGGAAAAATTGGAAGAGAGCAATAAAAATCTTGAGGATGAAAAAGCTTCTTCATTAAGTTTATACAAAATCGTAGAGAGTGCCGCACATGTAAACACTAACTTAAAGAAAGAATTAGATAATGAGAGGGTAAAAGAAAAAAAATTGGAAGAGAAACAAAACCATTTGGAAGAGGAAGCAAAGAAAATAAAAAAAATAGAGTGAACACCAGTTGTCAAAATTGAGAGAAGAGCTAAAGAAGGCAAATAATACAATTAAAACTTACAAAAAATAACTTGAATGACCAAGTGAAAAATACAGTCAAGAAAATAAAAGAGGACCTTTGGGGGAAAATAAAGGTGACTAGTGATAGGTTGTGTGATTAGTTTGAATTGAATGGAAGTCTTAGAGCTATTTTTGGGAAGCTCAAAGAGCATGTTAGGTCTTTTTCTTGCGGGCTCTTAATGCAATATTTATGCTTAAACCTTATACTTCCAATTTCTAACTCATGCAAGACAAAGACTAATTGATGAGGACTAATTCCTCCTTCTACTTCAAGATCCACAAGCTCAGGTGGGTGTACCTTCAATAGATTACTGATTCTCAGTATTTGTAATATTGGATTAGGGCTTTCATTGATTTGCTATTTTTCTTTCACTGTATCAATTGATAAAACACCTTGCAGATGACCATAATTAACTTAATACAAAGCTTTACAAGCCAAATTATGATCATACCAATTAAAAACATCAGTGAGATAAGGATCCTCATCCTTCTTCCTTTTGGAGTTCTTTAACTTAGGAGGGCTAACCTAGTGATTCTCTCTTCAAGGAATCAATAAAATTAATTGCATTCTCTAATACAATTACTTAAACATATATATTATTTGTAGTTGAAAAGTGAATAATTGATTGCTTTAATAGCTTGATGATGATTAACTACTTGCCAAACCCTAAACCAGTGCCTAATTCTTGGGAAAAAGTCAATATCAAATATAAATCCACAGTAAAATGATTAATGAAAACACATACAGTTTGGATAGAATGCCTTACAATCTACCTTTTCACTCCCACACCCCTATATTTGATCCTTACGCCAATGTAACTGGTATATTTAAGATGCCTTACAAATTAAACATACAAGAGATTAAACAAAAATATAAAGAGATAAAAAATGATATAGAACAAAAACTGCAATGTATTTTATTAATATGTTACTACTTCAAATACATTCAAAAAGACTAAAAGCATATGACTCAAACAAAATTGAGAAGTTTGCCTTGCAATTGTATATTTCACCATCCTTACAATTATGTTCTCTCTTTCTATTTATAGAGTCTTACCCATCTTGGAATCCTTAAATACTAAGGATGCAACAAGCTTTGGATGGCTTAGAACTAACCCTAAAAGATACTAGAAGAAAAAATACAATAAGAACTTAAGCGGTGGAAAGACAAAATAGGAAGACAATCACATTTGTTCTTAAAATCTTTGATAGATGGCACCTTTGTCTATAGATATTCTGGATAGCCTCAGATATTTGTTGCTAGATCTAGTGACTGCCAATACAGGCTAAACTACACTAGTATTTATGATGACTAACCTCCTTGTGCTCATAGATTAGGTGCTAGGTGTATCTTAATTCCTCATCCAATATGTCCAAGTCAATTATTGCAGGCTTCTTTTTCTTGGGCTTGGTGAGAACATCCCATGCTGCAACTTCTACCTCTGTAGGCCAATTAAATATTTGTATGCTTTGTAATTGTGCCTTTTGTCTTTCCCATATGACATCTGTAATACTCTTGACATCTGTAAAAAACTTATTAAAGTCTATTTCGGCTTTGAATTCCTCATCTAAGGTCTTATTAAACCTTTCCATATCTAATTTACCACTTTTAGATATAAATGCCTCTTTATTAGGCAGTAATGTATCAAATTCACCTCTCCATACTTCAACTACCTTAATCTCATCATTATCTCCCTTTATTAGAGGAATAAATTTATTTTAATCTAAGCCAAACACATTGACCCTAGCCTCAATCTGATTTGCCTTGCCCTTGAAGAAGGACAAATTAACCCCAATCTGCTCAATTTCCTCGCCCACTTGTGTCACAATTTCAGGGAGATCTGCCCTAAGTGGTTGTAGGGCTGCTAACCTTTCATACAAATTTGTCCTTACTGACCAGGTTCTAAAATAAGGGTTCATAGTTGAAACATAATTATTTACCTCTATTTGTAGACCAGGAAACTTATTATAAGCAATGTATCCTAGATCAACTTTGTTTTTTAGGACATTGATCCTATGTTGCAAGATATTTCTTAAGGCTTCCAAAGCCTCTTTATTTTGATCCTTGTCCTTCTGCTATGTTTTCTTACCAATATCCCTTGCACCCTCAGTTTGTACTAGTGCATCCACCACTTGCTTAGGTTCAGCAGGAATAGTCTCAGGGATTTCTTGAAGTTTCAAATTTAATTCTGCTATTAGCTTCTCTAATGCATTGATCTTTATCAAGCATAGTTCCCTATCCTTCACTACAACACTTTCTTCATCAAACAATTTCTGATATCTCTTTGACATCTGTTCAACTTTAGCTTCATTTAGATGAGAAAAATGTGTAAGTGCCTATGATATTTCTAAATCTCCACGGTGATGGATAGACCATATGATCTTATCCCCATCCATTTTTTCTTTTACATTAATAAGTGATGGCTTTTGAGTCTTGGGAGCTAGAGCCCACATGGCTAAAGTTTGGGATTGTGCATTATATCCACATCCCCTGATCATTTTTCCCACCTGTGTCTCTTAATACAATTTTATGTTAGGCTGCCTTCTTATTAGATCAATGATAAAAGTTGATGCCATACCCCATCCTTCATCCAGTAGCATCCCTCTAGATTTAACCAATTATCTAGCTTCCTCTGGTGCCATGGTTTCTATCTCATGGTTATATTCCTGCAGAGCCTACAAGTATTCACTTGGCACTAATTCACCTCCTGCTAATTGCAACTATGATCCCACTTTTTGTTTCTTTTCCTAGACTAAGAAGTCCTTGAATTAGTTGGTTTTGATAAAATTGTCATCACTCAAGAATTGCTCTTGCTGGAGATCTCTTTCATCCTGACATAGTAAAAGTGGTATTTCAACATCTTCTTCTACATCTTCTCTTTTCTTCTTTTCTTCTCTATTTCCAGTGATCAAAGCACTCACTTTATCTTTTTTGTTCTTTTGTGTCTTAACATCAGAAGGCTCCCTTGTTTCCACTTTTTGTTTCTTCTTGAGTGGTTCACCAGTCACCTCAGCCTCATGTTCTTGAGTTAAATTCATTATATTTTCCTCTGTTTGAGGTGGTTGATCCATTGGAGGAGGGCTATGCACTGAATAGTTGTTGTCACTATAGTCTCAAGAAGAGTGTTTGCTAGGACCTCTTCCCTTATCTTCTATCTTCTCCTCCACCAGGTTACATAATGTTCCATAAGATTCTATCATCTTATCAAGTCTTTGTAAATAAGGCACATCTGGGAAGTAACCCTCAAAAGGGGTCCCTTTCTTCTTGAGTTGTTGTTCCATATCCATTAGCTCTTGGAACTTATCAGCCCTTCTTAAAACTTCATCATCCTCTAAGATGTTCATTATAAGATCCTCCTCTACACAGTGCTAATGCTCTTTAGTATTTGGAATAGTTGGTGTCAAGAGTTTCTTTGCACTGAATATGAAATCCTCTCTGTCAACATATCTATATAGGGATACATTCATTCTGAAATGACCCAACCATCTATTTACTGAGTCCAATATGCACTTGACAATTGTGAAGCCATAAACTTTAAACTGTCGAGGTGTAAAGGTACCATTTGTATGTGAATCTAAATGATCCTTGTCATTCAACATCAGTTGCCAAATGAAATCCATAACAATAATCCTTGGTGGCACACAATATGGTAGTATATAGGGTGGTTGGGAGCAGCCATAAACCCTTATCAAAGTAAAATCGTTATTTTAGAAGAAATCTCCCCAATTGTGGTCTCCTGTCCACTTGTCAACAAACTGACAAGGCCTGAGAAGCTGCAATACCTTAATTGGTAATCTTGTCATGTTGACTCCCAAACAGATTAATATTGGATAGACCATTCAATTCTGAAAGGCACAAAATTCATTTTGCCTTGATGTATAATTCCACATCCTCAACTAGAGTTGTATAGGGTTGGATTGGCCTTGGTAGAATCTCCTGTGTCTCAAATTTTGCAAGTCCATGATATTAAAATTATAAAACAAAATCAAATGCATCAATAAAGAATACTGCAATAATTTAGGGCTAGGATCCTTCTTTTGAATGTCTACAAACCATTGATGCATTCAGTTAATCACATACTAGATATAGTCATAATCTATGCTAACATGTGGACTCTGAAGATCCAAAACAATCACCAGAATATCAGAAGATATCCTGTAACTACCCCCATCAACTCCTAGTACTCTACACAATCCATAGGAAAAATATTTCATATAAAAGGCTAAATCTTTGTAGAAATAGGGTGAAGTGGAATTAGGAACTGTCGCTATGTAATTTATGGTATTCTTGGGAAAATGACCTTGTATCAACTTAGCCACAATGCGGGCCTCCCTTGTATACCTAGCTACCAATGCTTTTAGGTCTATATCTGTAGTGCAGGGGTTGTAAATGTTGAAGGATTTCATTAAAGATACCCTATCTAGAGTGACTAGGGTTGTTCCATCATTCTTCTTGATGGTCTTAGAGATGGTATCATACCTACTAGCCAACTCAAGCAATAAATCTACATCTACAAAGATGTCTGGTACTATCAATTTGGCTAACCCTGATGTCCAAGGGTTTGAAACAGGAACAAGACCATCGCTATTTTTATGAAAGTAATTAAACAAATGGTATCCAGAAGCATCATGAGTCTTAGCATATCTACAATATGACATATTGTCACCAATAAATTCTTCATTTACCTTTTTTCAATGATTATTCCCTGGTAGCAGAGCCACAAATTCATCGAAGTAATTCCTTTTTCCTTTCTGATCATCTTATGCATTTCCACTCTTTCCACTAGTTGAAGCCACACTTACTGCTTGACTCATCTTTTCTGCTATAATATGAAAAATGTTGATCAAAATTTCTTTTCTTCACACTACAACTTGGACAATTCTGTTCGTCTGAAAGCACTAATCACTCATGTAATTCTTAGCTTTGTACTCTGAAACTTTGGTAAACTAAAATGAGCAATGACAATGATTATTTATTTCTAAGAAATCACTACAACAGTCTATTTTATATCATTAATTTGTTATTCAGTCACTTCTACCATTACTCTATGTGTGTTGATATCAATTTCTCTTAGCCGTGGCGCATGAGGTTGATAGGTGATCAATTTTGAAAAAGGCCAATTGGGGTAATCATGAAACCTTATTTCATGCGAAATAAATTCTATGCTTGATATGATTGGCTCAGATTATTATAGCTCATCAAATTCATACATGCTGTCACAATCCTTTTGTTTTAATTAGCTAGTGATTGTACATCATGGTGCGGGACACAAACTCTTAACCTTTACCTTACTTTTACTCCAGTTCTCTTTGGTGACCACGCAACTTTTCTATCTCCTTGTCACTGAGTGTTAGCCTTAACTCCAATTTTATCATGAGATTTAACGCACACCATGTGATCTGAAAACTATCAATGGTTCAGATTCTTCATATTAACCATGCTTTCAACTTAACTTACCCTTCTTTCTTTTAGACATTACTTGACTATCCAAACTCAAAGTCGCTGAGAGTTCTGGCTTACCATGAGTTTAGTTAGAGATTACGTGACCATTGTTAGATCCTCTTTAAATATGATAGTTCACGTGAAATATCTTATTCATTTTGTACTTTTTGCATCTGATCAAAGACTATGCAACAACCATTAGATCCTTTTTTAATCAAATGGATCGCGTGAAATCTCTCAAGCTTTATCCTTAACTGTAGTTTGTATTGAGACTTCATGACTGCAAGCTATCTCCAAGTTGCCCGATAGATTTCCTAACCACAGGTTTATTTTGAGATTTTACACAGGCCGCAGATCTCTGGGATGACTTAAACATGTGTCAACATCTGGATCATTACCTTTGAGTCATTAGACAATCTCTGACTTTTTGACTTTTATTAGTGACTTAACACCAACCATCAAATATTTTCTCATCTACATTTTATAGTTTTCCACTGCAAACTTCACTTAGCCTTGACTTGACCTTTGCTAACCACAGTTCATATGGAGACTAAGCGACTAACTAAATCTTATTTTCGCTAAATAAATCTTCTAACTCATGGTTTATTCCCAGATTAAACACGAGCCTTTAGATCTTTCCTTAATGTGACAGTACTAGCTGAATCTCATGAACTTTTATTCATCTGTGCTCTTATCTCGTGATTAAATGTTGGACACAAGATCATCTTTGAATCGGACGGTAGTCACTAGATCTCATAAAATTTCACTTATCCCTTTTTTTCTTCAGATATCTTATGACTAAGAATATATAATCATCTCTTAACCTTGGAGAGCTTGTGAGACTTTGCAACTGAATGAATCTCTTAGTTGCTGAAAGTTTTATGTAACTGAGAGTTTAATTTGAGATTAAACGCTAGCCCTCTGATATTTCTTTCATTCAATAGGCGGCGTTAAGTCTCTCAATCTTGATTTAATTTATGAAATCCTTATGAGATTACGCTCTTGCCCTTGATAAATTCCTCATCTTACAATCTGCATTAAATCTCAAGAACTTTTACTAATCAGCACTTTCATCCAGTGATTAAACGTCAGCCACACAATCATCTTTGAATCAAATGGTAGTCGCTATATCAATTAAGATTTAACTTAACTCTTGTTTCCTCCTGATATCTTGTGACTGAATGAAATCAAACCAAGCTTTAACTCTAATTTGTTTGTGAGACTTGGCGACTGAAGAAACTCAAAGTGGCCAGATCATTTCTTAACTTTAGGGTTTCATTGGAGACTTTGCGTGCACCATAGGATCTAAATTTGAATCAATGGTCTGCGTAAAACCTCATAATATCTCGAAGCATATTATTTTTCTCACGAGATAACGTGACCAAAGCATTATGTTGAGTCTAAAAATAAAAAGGAATATTCGGTTAGTTTTAAGAGGCTATGTGACTAACTTAAAACATGAAAAAGATCACATGACTTAAGTGATTTGAATTTCTGAAAAAGGTAACTGCAAATTAGAATTTGATTATGAAGAACTAAGGTTTTCTCTTGATATGAATGAAAAATGACCTAGGACCTAGAGCTTTACACATTTTACTGATTTTATCACTCGAAGATCAACATTTGCAGGGAAAATTTGATAGTACTTTGGTCAGGAATTGATATTTTTTTTGCAAGAACATCACTGGGAACCCAAAAATGTTACAGCAAGATTTCAAAACTAGAAATACAACCAACAGTGGCTCTTTTTGAGGATGCTTAAATGCATGTTTATAGCAAGAACCACAGATCTCTAGGAGGCAGACCACACTAACCTACTACAGAAAGAAAACACACAATATAAACAAACACACTTGTACATATAATACATAACTATTGTGCATGGAAATCAAATTTTAATTGAAGAAAGGTTTCAAGAATTGTGCATGCACTAGAAATTCAAATACCTATACCTTCATATTCCTTACGACATATGAATCTTTCCTGAAAGTTTGATGAATAACAAAGGGAATAACGATTCAAATTTCTTATGCTTCCCTTTGTCTTCAGCCCTCACATTCCATTGAAGAACCAAGTCATCATGTTGAAACTTCCTGTTACTTTCCCTTTTATCAAATAGGTATTTCATTTTCTGTTATAACTTAATGTTCTCCTTTTGACTATCTTTTTTGATTTCATCCAGTTCTTCTAGCTGCATCATTCGATTTTGCATAGGTTCTGAAATATCTAGCTCCTCTTTTTTAATAAACTTATATACTAGAAGCAAGTTATTCATGGGCATTCTAGATTGCATACCATATACTAGTTCAAAGGGATACTTACTTGTTGCTTTTTTCACAATGATCCTGTCATCCCATAAAGCAAGTTTCAGTTTTGAATTCCAAGCTCTCTTATTTTTCTCAAGGGTCTTTTTAAGGATTTTCAATATACTCTTATTACTAGATTTTGCTTGGTCATTATATTGGGGATAATATCGGGAATAATATGACATCATAATCCCATATTCATCACATAAATCCTTAAGTTCATATGACCTGAAGCACATAGCATTGTCCATTACCAATTTTACAAGGACACCAAATCTAGTCAGAATATTTTCCATCAGAAAGTCAGTGAACACCTTACTAGTTTCCCTCTTTGTAGGAATTGCCTCTATCCATTTTGTGAAATAATCTATATCAACTAGTATCCAACTATGTCCACCACTAGATTTTTCTAAAAATTCTCCCATGAAGTCAATCCCCCACATGGAAAAAGGTGCTTCAACACTTATAGGATTTAGTAATAGAGTGCCTAAAAATTCCAATTTTTTTGAAAATATTTGACAAGGTTCACATATTCTAACCAAGGAATGGGCATCTTTGAACAAGCAAGGCCAATAATAACCATCCCTCAAGATTTCATGAGCAGTGGTTTTGGAAGAGTAGTGTCCTCCACAAACTCCATCATGCATTTCTGCTAAGACCTTTTTAGCTTGACTCTGATCTAGACATAGTAACACTACACCATTTATATCTTTCCAATATATATCTTCTTGCAACAAGGTGTACATTTTAGCTTGCAATGTGAGATCTATTTTATGATTATCTGTCATAATCTTAGGGCATTTGGCATTGTTTAGATAGTACATTATATCAACATAATAAGGATGTTTTTCAATACTAGTCATTGTTGAATCATGTACCTTTGTATTATTTATTTGAACCAAATCCAAATTTTCTTTAGTCATTAATTTTGCTAGGCCTTGTCCTCTTACCAATTTGGTAATGTGGATTTCCAAATTAAACTCTTGAATCCTATTGATCCATTTGTACCGCTTACCAGTCACTTCTTATAGAGTAAGAATATCCTTAACTGCTGCATGAGGTACATATGCCATCACTTTTGCACAAACCAGATAAGGTCTTAATGACTTTACAACTTTAACCAAAGCATATGCTTGTTTCTCCATCATTTCATAATTCAACTCTACAGCTTGGAGGGATTTTCTAAAAAATGCAATAGGATGATCATAACCCTCCTTATCTTTTTGCAGTAAAACCACAACAATTGTATGAAAAGATGCAAAAGAGAATAATGAGAAAGTCTTACTGTAATCAGGGGATCTCAAAATAGGCGCCTCTTGAACTTCTTTCTTGATTTTTTGAAAAGCTAATTGTGCTTCTTCACCCTATTGAAACTTTGCATCTTTTTTCAATAGTTTAATTATAGGTTTGACAATCTCAGCAAAATTAGCAATAAATCTTCTTACAAAATTTATCTTTCCTAAGAAAGACTATACACCTTTAATATTTTTTGATGCAGTGACCTTCTAAATAGCTTCTATCCTTTCTAGATCAATTCTCACTCTATCTTTTGACACCATATGTCCCAACAGCTTCCCTTCTATTACTGTGAATTGACATTGTTTGGGATTTAGGGAAACACTATATTCCAAAGCCTTATTAAATTTTTTTCTAGGTATCCACAATGGTCCTCTGCTTTCTTGGAATATGTTGTCAAATCACATTGTTATATTATCATGAACAAGTCAATAAATTCTTTGAATGCAACATCCATGGCTCTCTAAAATGTTGCCCCTACATTTATAAGACTAAATGACATTCTAATATACACATATGTCCCCCATGGAATAGTAAATGTAGTTTTAAATTGTTCTAATTCTTTAACTAATACCTAGTTGTAGCCTAAAAACCCATACATCATTGACAATAGCTCACAACCACGAACCTTGTGTAACATTGCTTCCATGTTAGGTAAAGAGTAATTATCTTTTAGGGATGCAATGTTCAAGTTTCTAAACTCAACACAAAGCCTTATGTCACCATTGTTTTTTCTCATTGGGACCAAATTAGAGACCCAAGTTGAATGTATTATGGGTTGAATAATCCCCGCATCTTTTAATTTCATCAACCCTTGTTTCATATTGGGAGCCAACAATGGGTTGATTGGTCTCTATTTTTGTCTAAATGACTTAGCATCTGATTTCAGTGGGATTTCATGTTGAAATAGGTCTTCCCTATAGGCTTTCAAATCCTCATAAGACCAGGCAAAGACATGCTTATGTTTCCTTAATAATTTTATCAAATTTGATCTAACATGGGAATCTAACCCTTTTCCAATATACACATTTTGAGGAGTGGTTTATGATCCTAAATTTACTTCATCCAAATCCTCAATTTTAGTATTGCTTATTTTTGATAAATGATCATCTTGATTACTGAACAATGTTTCTAATTCTACGAGTCCTTTAGGAATCTAATTAGAACTGAATTGGACAACCTCATTCCCCAAAACAATATCCCTTCCAGCAATGACCTCAAGTAAAGAGTTACAATCTATATGATGGTCTTCATAATGGTCAAGACATTGAATAAATCTGGGACTATCTTGGTCATCCTCAAAAACTTGCCAGTTGTAAATATTATCAGGGACAACTAGTCTGGTCTTAATTTCAACTATTGATACCCAACTTTAGGGAAAATCACCAGTCTTCAAAGCAAAATTAGCTAAAAAATCTGCCATGATGTTTTTTTGACCTTTCTATCCAGTTAATATTAAAGGCATAAAAAGATTCAATCTGATCCCAAATAGCATGTTTGTACATTTTTAATCTGTCATTTTTTATAGCATATTCGGCTCTAACTTGTGTTACTACTAGCTCAGAATCACCATAAACTGTTAAACATTTGATTCCATGCTTAGCAGCAATATTCAGCCCCAAAAACAAAGCTTCATACTCGACAATATTATTTGTACATTGAATGATAACAAGAAAGAGTACTTGAATGTTGTACCTGATGGAGAAATAAATAAGAAACCAGTTGAAGCTCGTGATCCTTCTTTAGAATAGGCTCCATCAAAGTACATCTTCCATAAACCATCCTGTTGTGTATTCAACTCCTCAATTAAGGGATCAACATTTTTACATTGATGAACACTTTTCTTTACTCTGAAGTTTTCCATGTCTATATCTACACAATAATTAATTTTAGTATTTTCATGTGGCTCAATCATATAGGGTCTTCTACCTTCCCTTAAAACCTTGACATTATTACCAACAATGTTGAAAGTATCAAAATATAAATCACATTTCATACTTCCACCCATTGAAGCACTCCATTTCCTTGATAGCAACATGCCATAATGAGGTGGGATATGAACCACCAATACACTCATTGTTAACACTATGTCAGGACATATAGCTAACCTATAAGGTAAAGCCTCAATAGTACCAACAATAGGTATCTCTCTAGAGTCCATTGCCTGACATCTCCCATGAGGAGTGTCAACTTGTAATCCCATGGATATCATTATTTTTGCAGGCATAACAGTGTTAGATGCTCCAGAATCTATCATGCAGTTTTTAAGCATCTTACCACTAATGACCAGAGTTAAGAAAAAGGATCAACAATTCATGCAAACATATTTGTATTTAAATAAATCTAAGGGTTTTTAGAAATTATTTCCTCGGGCTCTTTTCCCTTGTTGTTACACTTCTTTTCAACACCTAGTTTTTGGAGCTTTATTGGAGAAACAATGTTTAGCACTGTAACGACTTTTTCCTTATGCTCCATAATTCTCATTATTTCTAGAAATGGAACTTTAACAGTCATTTGGGACAAACACTAATCCATATCAATAGGGGTTTATTTTACATCAGAGGACTTTGGTTTTTCAACAATGATATTATTATCCTCTACTCAAATATTCAGAGTTGACTCTTCCTTCTTTGATTTCTTATTTTCAAACTTAGAAGGGGAAGAAATTGTTTCCTTCATGTACAAAGTTTGAAATATTTGCTTTTCTTACAATTTTGACCTTTGGCTTATTTATATTTTCAACAGGTCCTTCTCCTTTTTGTATATACTTGGCATCTTCTTTGTTTTCTTTAATAAAGATGTCAGCTGGTTGACTACCTACATGACCCACAACTCTATTCCTCAAGTTGTAGTTACTTCTTGCCTTATTTACTAAATCAACAGTGATTCTTTCTCTTTCTTCATCAGAAGGTTTTCTTACCATTGTAGACTCCTGACTATTTTGAGCATAGCATCTTATATTATCAACCTCTAGTTCATCTTCACTATCAAACAAAACCTGTTGATGATATACTTCTATTCTACCTTGTGAACCATATATATCATGGTTCTCAATTTAATTGCCAGAATCTACATCAGGGCATGCATAAGAATCATTTATAGCACATCCATTATGATCACATAACTTACATTCTTCTCCTTCTTTTTCTTCACTAGCATTTATATCTAGAACTACAACACAAAAATTAGGATTGTATGGGGCTTGACAAGCTTCACACCAATAAGTATCACTGCACATGTTTATAGAATTTTTGTGTAAAGGATCAGGGGTCCTATTATTAGGCTTATCCTTTCTTTGTGGGACAATAGGTTTTTGATCCTTAAACTAGGTACCATACAGGTGATTTTGCACTCTATTTTGTGGATTTTAACTATTATAGGTTGGCCTATTATTTTGTGGAGCTTTATAGTCTTTATATTTTGGTTCCTTTTGTTTGATCTTACTAAAATGTGCATCATCCCTTGTACCCAATTTTCCTGACACTCTTCTATTCATTTCTATATTCACTGCTATCTTATATGCATCAGTAAGACTTCTTGGAATCTTATCTCTGATAGCATACCTAATTTTAGAGTCAAAAGCATTCAGATATTTAGCAAGACATACCTTTTCATCAAGTTTGATCTTCTGGAAAATATTGTGCATGGATATTTGGAACCTTGTATTGAATTCAGTGACTTCCTCATTCAAATTTTTCTTTATATTGTTGAATTCGTTCAACAAGAATCCTTCTTCTTTCTCCAACATTTTTGCCATGGTTTCTTTCTCCCTTTTTTATTTCCCAAGATCAATGTCTAATTTAGACATTTGTTCTATTGGAACTTTCTGAGTTTTTGGTTCATCTATTTTACTTCCTGTCACCTTCTTTTTCCGTTTATCTTTAGAAGCTTGAGAACCAAAACTTTTTTGAGTGACTGGTGTCTCTTGATGTCTATGAGACCTTTCAACATTCTTTGTTTCTTGATGTCTTAATGATCTTCTTCTAATGATCTTCTTCTTAATTTATCAACATTTCTTCGATCTTGTTTTCTCTTTTTTAAAAATTTCTCTTTTATTTTGCTGAATAATGGCCAACTGCCTCATTAAGATTCTTTCTTCTTCAGCAAGTTCATCAGAGGGAACTTCAAAATCTGAACTGATAGTATCAGTCCCTTCTCTTTCATGAAAAAGTACTATTATTTGCGTATATTTACAATCCTAGGTCAGGGGATTCTTCATATTCTAATGTGTTTCCCTCATGACCGGATTGGGTTGAATCTTTTCTCCTAGCGTTTCCTTCTTCTTTTCTTGGAGATGATCTATCTATATTAGCTTGGTTGTTATTTTCTCTCCAAGATATTTCTATCCTGAAAGTAGTTGGAATCTCACTTTCCAACTCAACTTCAGGATGATCTCTTACTCTTGATCTTGTATTCATATTAAAAAGGATGTGTATGAATATTGAATATTACTTAGCACTAATTACAGAGATTTCCTTTGATTTGCTACCCAAAACAAGTTGGGAAAATATAAAAAAACCAAATATGAATACTATAATAGTGACTTAGATAGGCAAACTAAATTATAAACTAAATTAACTTTTAAAATACCATAGATTGTCTGAAGGTTCAACAAGATTTTATAAAATTTTCTAACAGAGTCGCCAATTTGTTACCTCTTTTTCTTCCAGGCTCTTAATGCAGCATGAATGTTTAAACCGTATACTTCCAATTTCTAACTCATGCAAGACAAAGCCTAATTGATGAGGACTAATTCCTCCTTCTACTTAGAGATCTGCAAGCTTAGGCAGGTGTACCTTCAATAGGTTACTGATTCTCAGTATTTGTAATAGTGGATTAGGGCTTTCATTGATTTTCTATTTTTCTTTCATTGTATCAACTGATAAAACACCTTGCAGATGATAATAATTAACTTAATATAGAGATTTACAAGCCAAATTATGATCATAACAATAACAATCATCAGTGAGATAAGGATCCTCATCCTTCTTCCTTTTTTAGTTCTTTTAACTCAGGAGGGCTAACCTAGTGATTCTCTCTTCAAGGAATCAATAAATTGAATTGTATTCTCTAATACAATTACTTAAACATATATATTCTTTGTAACTGAAAAGTGAATAATTGATTGCTTTAATATTTTGATGATGATTAACTGCTTGCCAAACCCTAAACCGATGCTTAATTCTTAGGTAAAGAGTCAATATCAAATATAAATCCATAGTAAAATGATTAATGAAAACACATATAGTTTGGATAGAATTCCTTACAATCTACCTTTTCACTCCCACACCCTTGCATCAACTCCTTACACCAATGTTTAACTCTCTGGAATCACTTATAAGAATTACTCTCCTTGAAAGAAACTTACAAGTAATTGCACACTCTCTTGCTAATTATAGAGTCTTAGCCATCTTGGAATCCTTAAATACTAAGGATGCAACAAGCTTTAGATGGCTTAGACCTAACCCTAAAAGCTACTAGAATAAAAAATACAATAAGACCTTAAGTGGTGGAAAGACAAAATAGGAAGACAATCAGATTTGATCTTCAAATCTTTGATAGCTGGTACCTTTGTCTGTAGATACTATCGATGGCATCAAATAGTTGTTTCAAGATCTAGTGACCTCAAATATAGGATAATGTATACTAGTGTTTCTAATTACTAACCTCCCTATGCTCATAGATCAGGTGCTAGGTGTATCTTCATTCCTCGTCCATTATGCCCAAGTCAACTATTGCAGGCTTCTTTTTCTTGGGCTTGGTGAGAACATCCCATGCTGCAACTTCTACCTCTGCAGGCCAATTAAAGCTCTGAATGCTTTATAATTGTGCCTTTTGTCTTTCCCATCTGGGATCTGTAATACTCTTTACATCTATAACAAAATTATTTAAGTATGTTTCAGCTTTGAATGCCTCATCTAAGGTCTTATTAAACCTTTCCATATCTAATTCACCACTATCAGATATAAATGCCTCTTTATTAGGCAATAATGTATCAAATTCACCTCTCCATACTTCAGCTACCTTAATCTCATCATTATCTCCCTTTATTGGAGGAATAAATTTATTATAATATGAGCCAAACATGTTGACCTTAGCCTCAATCTGATTTACCTTTCCCTTGAAGAAGGACAAAGTAACCCCAATCTACTCAATTTCCTCACCCACTTGTGTCACAATCTAAGGGAGATATACCTTAAGCGGTTGTAGGGCATCTAACCTTTCAAAAAAATTTGTCGTTACTGACCAGGTTCTAAAATAAGGGTTCAAAGTTGAAACATAATTATTTACCTCTGTTTGTAGACCAGGCAACTTGTTGTAAGCATTGTATACTAGATGAAATTTTTTTTTAGGACATTGATCCTATGTTGCAAGATATTTCTCAAGGATTCCAAATCCTATTTGTTATGATGTTTATCCTTCTGCTCTGTTTCCTTATCAATATCCCCTGCATCCTCAGTTTGTACTAGTGCATCCACCACTTGCTTAGGTTCAGTAGGAATAGTCACATGGATTTCTTGTAGTTTCAAATTTAATTCTTCTACTAGCTTCTCTAATGCACTGATCTTTAACAAGCATAGTTCCCTATCCTTCACTACAACACTTGATTCATCAAACAATTTCTCATCTCTTTGATAGTTGTTCTAGTTTAGCTTTAATTAGATGAGAAAAATGTGTAAGGACCTATGATATTTCTAAATCTCTAGTGTCATGGATAGACAATGTGATCTTATCCACATCCATTTTTTCTTGTACATTAATAAGTGATGGCTTCTGAGTCTTGGGAGCTAGAGCCCACATGGCTAAAGTTTGGGATTGTGCATTATATCCACATCCCCTGATCATTTCTCCAACATGTGTCTCTGAAGACAATTTTATGTCAGACTACCTTCTTATTTGATCTATGATAAAATCTGATGCCAGATCCCATCCTTCAACCAATAGCATCCCACTAGATTTAACCGATTGTCTTCCTTCCTCTCATGTCATGCTTTCTGTCTCAGGGTTATATTCACGCAGAGCATGTAAGTCTTCACTTGGAACTGATTCACCTCAAGCTAATTGCAACTGTGATCCCACTTGTTTTTGCTTTTATGAGATCAAGAAGTCCTTGAATTCTTTGGTTTTGATGAAATTGTCATCACTCAATAATTGCTCTTGCTGAAGCTCTCTTTCATCCTGACAAAGTAAAGTGGTATTTCAACATCTTCTTCTACATCTTCTCTTTCCTTCTTTCCTTCCCCTATTAATTTCCTAAGCTGATGGTGATAAACTCTATTTCTAGTTATCAAAGCACTCACTTTATCTTTTTTATTTTTCTGTGTCTTAACATCAGAAGGCTCCCCTATTTACAATTTTTGTTTCTTCTTTGGAGGTTCACCAGTCACCTTAGCCTCATGTTCTTGAGTTAAATCCATTATATTTTCCTCTATTTGAGGTGGCTGATCCATTGCATGAGGGATATGCACTGAATAGTTTTTGTCACTATACTCTGAAGAAGAGTGTTTGTTAGGACCCCTTTCCTTATCTTGTATCTGCTCCTCTTTCCTTATCTTGTAGCTGCTCTTCTAGATCCATTAGCTCTTTGAAATTATAATCCCTTCTTACAACTTCATCATCCTCTAAGATGTTCCTTATAAGATCCTCCTCTACACAGTGCTCATGCTCTTTAGTATTTGGAACAGTTGGTGTCAAGAGTTTCTTTGCACTGAATATGAAGCCCTCTATGTCAACATACCTATATAGGGCTACATTCATTCTAAAATGACCCAACCATCTATTTACTGAGTCCAATGCCCCCTTTCCAATTGTGAAGCCATAAAATTTAAACTACCAAGCTGTAAAGGTACTATTTTTTATGTGAAGCCAAATGCTCCTTATCAGTCAACATTAGTTTCCAAATGAATTCCATAACAACAATCCTTGGTGGCACATGATATGGTAGTATATCGGGTGGCTGGGAGAAACCATAAAACCTTATCAAAGTAAAATCCTTATTGTGGTAGAAATCTCTCCAATTGTGGTCTCCTATCCACTTGTCCACAAACTGACAAGGCCTGAGAAGCGACAATACCTTAATTGGTAATCTTGTCATGTTGACTCACAAACAACTTAATATTAGATACACCATCCAATTTTGAAAGGCACATAATTCATTTTCCCTTGATGTATAATTCCACACCCTCAACTAGAGTTGTATAGGGTTGGATTGGCCTTTGTAGAATCTCCTGGTTCTCAAATTTTGCAAGTCCATGATATTAAAATTATAAAACAAAATCAAATGCATCAACAAAGAATGCTACAAGAATTTAGGGCTAGGATCCTTGTTCTGAATGTCTAAAAACCCTTGATGCATTTGGTGAATCACATATTGGATATAGTCATAATCTGTGCTGACATGTGGACTCTGAAGATCCAAAACAATTATCAAAATATCAAAAGATATCCTGTCACTGCCACCATCAACTCCTAGAACTCTACACGATCCATAAGAAATATATTTCATATAAAAGGCTAAATCTTTGTAGAAATATGGTGCAATGGAATTAGGAATGACCTCTATGTAATTTATGGTATTCTTGGGAACTTGACCTTGTATCAACTTAGCCACAACACACTCCTCCCTTGTATACCTAGCTACCAATGCTTTTAGGTCTATCTCTGTAGTGCATGGGTTGTAAATGTTGAAGGCTTTCATAAAAGATGCCCTATCTAGAGTGACTAGGGCTGTTCCATCTTTCTTCTTGATGGTCTTAGAGATGGTATCATACCTACTAGCCAAATCAAGAAATAAATCTACATCTACAAAGACATCTGGTACTATCAATTTGGGTAACCCTGATGTCCAAGGGTTTGAAACAGGATCAAGAACATCGCTATTTTTATGAAAGTAATTAAACAAATGGTATCCAGAAGCATCAAGAGTCTTAGCATATCTAAAATATGACATATTATCACCAATCTATTCATCACTTACCTTTTTTCCCTAATTATTCCCTGGTAGCAGAGCCACAAGTTCATTGGATTAATTCCTTTTTCCTTTCTGATCATCTTCAGCGGCTCCACTCTTTCCACTAGTTGAAGCCTCACTTAATGCCCAACTCATCTTTCCTTCTCTAATATGAACAATGTTGATCAAAATCTTGTTTCTCCACATTGTGACCTAGACAATTATGTTATTTTGAAATCCCTAATCACTCATGTAATTCTTATCTCTGTATTCTGAAACTTTGGTAAACTAAAATGAGAAACAAAAATGCTTATTTATTTCTGAGAAATCAATGCACCAATCTATTCAATATCATGAATTTGTTATTCAGTCACTTCTACCATTACTCTATGTACTTTGATATCAATTTCTCTTAGCCATGGCACCTGAGGTTGACAGGTGATCAATTTTGAAAAAGGCCAATCAGGGTAATAATGAAACCTTATTTTATGCAAAATAAATTCTATGCTTGATATGATTGACTCACATTATTACAGCTCAGAAACTTCATACATGTTGTCACAACCCTTTTTTTTTAATTGGCTAGTGATTGTACATCATGGCATGGGACAAAAAATCTTAACCTTTACCTTACTTTTACTCCAATTCTCTTTGGCGACCACGTGACTGTTCTATCTCCTTGTTGCTGAGAGTTAGGCTTAAGTCTAGTTTTATCATGAGATTTAACGCACACCATGCAATCTGAAAACTATCAACGGTTCATATTCTTCATATTAACCATGCTTTCAACTTAACTTAACCTTCTTTCTTTTAGAGATTATGCAACTATCGAAACTCGAAGTCGCTGAGAGTTCTAGCTTACCATGAGTTTAGTTAGAGATTACATGACCATCGTTAGATCCTCTTTAAATCTGACAATTTGCATGAAATCTCTTATTCATTTCATACTTTCTGCATCTGATCGGAGACTACACAACTACCATTAGATCCTTTTTTAATCTAACAGCTCATGTGAAATATCTCAAGCTTTATCCTTAAATGTAGTTTTTCATGAGACTTCACGACTGCAAGCTATCTACAATTCACTAGATAGATTTCCTAACCAAAGGTTTATTTTGAGATTTTACGCAGGCCGTAGATCTCTATAATGACTTAAACCTGTGTCAACATCTGGATCATTACCTCTGAGTTGCTAGACAATATCTGAATTTTTGACTTTTATTAGCGACTTATCACCAACCATCAGATCTTTTCTCATCTACAGTTTAGATTTTTCCATGGCAAACTTTACTGAGCCTTGACTTAACCTTTTCTAGCCACGGTTCATATTTAGACTTAGCGACTAACTGAATCTCATTGTTGCTAAATAAATAATGTAACTCATGATTTATTCTGAGATTAAATGCCAGCCTTTAGATCTTTCCTTAATATAACGGTAGTCTCTGAATTTCTTCAAAGATCTCGCGTCTAAGAATAAATATCCATGTCTTAACCTTGGTGAGCTTGTGAGACTTCGTGACTGAATGAATCTCTTAGGCACTGAAAGTTTTATGTAACTCAGAGTTTAATTTTAGGTAAAACACTAGCCCTCCAATCTTTCTTTCATTCAACGGTTGGCATTAAGTCTCTCAATCTTGATGTACTTTATGAAATCCTTCTAAGATTATGCATATTCCCTTGATTCATTCCTCATCTTATATTCTATGTTAAATCTTAGGAAATTTTACTGATCATCACTTTCATCCAGTGATTAAACACCAGCAACACGATCATCTTTGAATTAGATGATAATCGCTAGATCTCTTAAGATTTAACTTAACTCTTGTTTCTCCTGAGATCTTGCGACTAAATGAAAATCAAACCAAGATTTAACTCTGATTTCTTTGAGAGACTTTGCGACTGAAGAAACTCAAAGTCGCTAGGCCATTTCTTAACTTTGGGGTTTCATTAGAGACTTTGTGTGAACCACAGGATCTGAATCTGAATCAATGGTCTGCGTTAAATCTCATAATCTCTCAAAGCATATTATATTTCTCATGAGATAATGCGACCAAAGCATTGGGTTGAGTCTCAAAATAAAAAGAAATATTCGGTCATTTTTAAGAGACTACGCGACTAACTTAAAACATGAAAAAGATCATGTGACTTAAGTGATTTGAATTTTTGAAAAAGGTAACTGCACATTAGAAGCCAATTATGAAGAACTAGGGTTTGATCTTGATATTAATGAAAAATGACCTACGACCTACGTTTTTACACATTTTATTGTTTTTATCACCCGGAGATCAACATTTGCCAGGAAAATTTGATAGCACTTTGGTCAGAAATTGACATTTTATGCAAAAACATCACTTGGAACCCAAAACATTTATAGCAAGAATTCAAAACTGGAAATACAACCAATAGTGGCTCTATCAGAGGATGCTTAAATGCAAGTTTATAAAAAGAAAAAAAGATCTCTGGGAGGCAGACCATACTAACCTACTGCAAAAGGCAAACACACAACATAAACAAACACACCTATACATATAATACAAAACTACTATGCATGGAAATCAAATTTTAACTAAAGAAAGGTTTAAAGAATTGTCCATGCACTGCCAGTTCAAATATCTCTACCTCCATATTCCTTAGCTCATATAAATCTTTCCCAAAATTTTGATGAATAACAAAGGGACCTAACCATAATGATTCAAATTTCTTATGCATCCTTTTGTCTTTAGCCCTTACCTTCCATTGAAGAACCAAGTCATTAGGTTGAAACTTCCTGGTACTTTCTCTTTTATCAAATATGTATTTCATTTTTTGTTGTAACTTAATGTTCTCCTTTTGACTATCTTTTCTGATTTCTTCTAGTTCTGCTAGCTACATCATTCTATCTTGCATAAGTTCAGAAATATCTAGCTCCTCTTCTTGAATAAACTCATATACTAGAAGGAAGTTATTCATGGGCATTCTAGATTGCATACCATATACTACTTCGAAAGGAGAATTACCTGTTTCTTTTTTCACAGTGATCCTGTCAGCCCATAAAGCAAGTTTCAATTTTGACTACCAAGCTCTCTTATTTTTCTCAAGGGTTTTTTTCAGGATTTTCAATATACTCTTATTACTGGATTCTACTTGGCCATTGGCTTGGGGATGATATGAGGAATAATATGACATCATAATCCCATATTCATCACAGAAATCCTTAATTTCGTCTGACCTGAAGCACATAGCATTGTCCATTACCAATTTTATAGGGACACCAAATCTGGTAAGAATATTTTCCATCAGAAAGTCAGTGACCACCTTACTAGTTTCCCTCTTTGTAGGAATTGCCTCTATCCATTTTGTGAAATAATCTATAGCAACTAGTATCCAACTATGTCCGCCACTATATTTTTCTGAAAATTCTCCAATGAAGTCAATCCCCCACATGGAAAAAGGTGCTTCAACACTTATAGGATTTAGTAATAGGGTGCCTAAAATTTTCAATTTGTTTGAAAATCTTTGACAAAGTTCACATTTTCTAACCAAGGAATGAGCATCTTTGAACAAGCAAGGCCAATAATAACCATCCCTCAAGATTTTATGAGCAATGTTTTTGGTAGAGTAGTGTCCTCCACACACTCCAGCATGCATTTCTGCCAAAACCTTTTCAGCTTGACTCTGATCTAGACATAGTAACAGTACACCATTTCTATCTATCCAATATAGGTCTCCTTGCACTAGGGTGTACCTTTGAGCTTGCAACCCAAGATTTCTTTTCTAATTATCTGTCATAGTCTCAAGGCATTTGACATTTTTAGATAGTACATGATATCAACATAATAAGGTTGTTTTTCAATACTAGTCACTGTTAAATCATGTACCTTTGTATTATTTATTTGAATCAAGTCCAAATTTTCTTCAGTCATTAATTTTGCTAAGCCTTTTCCTCTTACCAATTTGGTAATGTGGATTTCCAAATTAAACTCTTGAATCCTATTGATCCATTTGCACTGCTTACCAGTCACTTCTGATTGAGTAAGAATATCCTTAACTGCTACATGAGGTACATATGCCATCACTTTTTCACAAACCAAATAAGGTCTAAATGACTTTACAACTTTAACCAAAGCATATTCCTGTTTCTCCATTTCATAATTCAACTCTGCAGCTTGGAGGGATTTACTAAAAAATGCAATATGATGCTCATAACCCTCCTCATCTTTTTGCAGTAAAACAACAATAATTGTATGAAAAGATGCAAAAGAGAATAATGAGAAAGGCTTACTGTAATGAAGGGATCTCAAAACAGGTGCCTCTTGAACTTCTTTCTTGATTTTTTCAAAATTTGATTGTGCTTCTTCACCCCATTGAAAATTTGCATCTTTTTTCAACAGTTTAAATCATTCCCTCGGGCTCTTTTCACTTGTTGTTACACTTCTTTTCAACACCTTCTGGTTTTTGGAACATCAATGTTTAGCACCGTAAGGACTTTTTCCTTATGCTCCTTAATTGTCATCATTTCTAGAAATGGAACTTTGACAGTCATTTGGGACAAACACTAACCCATATCATTAGGGGTTTATTTTACATCAGAGGACTTTGGTTTTTCAACAATGATATTATTATCCTCTACTTGAATATTCAGAGTTGAATCTTCCTTATTTGATTTCTTATTTTCAACCTTAGAAGGGGAAGAACTTGTTTATGGTACTTTAGCTTTTCCTTCATGTACAAAATTCCAAATATTTTCTTTGCTTACAATTTTGGCCTTTGGCTTATTTATATTTTCAGTAAGTCCTTCTCTTTTTTGTATATACTTGGCATCTGCTTTGTTTTCTTTAATAAAGATGCCAGTTGGTTACTACCTACATCACCCACTACTCTATTCCTCAAGTTGTAGTTACTTCTTGCCTTATTTACTAAATCAACAGTGATTCTTGCCCTTTCTTCATCAAAAGGTTTTCTTACTATTGTAGACTCCTGACTTTTTTGAGCATAGCATCTTATATTATCAACCTCTTCATCTTCACTATTAGACAAAACCTATTGATGATATACTTCTATTCTACCTTGTGAACCATATATATAATGGTTCTCAACTTCATTGTTAGAATCTACATTAGGGCATGCATAAGAATCATTCATAGCACATCCATTATGATCACGTAACTCACCTTATTTTCCTTCTTGTTCTTCACTAGCATTTATATCTAGAGATAGAACACAAAAAATAGGATTGTGTGGGGCTTGACAAGCTTCACACCAATAAGTATCATTGCACATGTTTACAGAATTTTTGTTTAAAGGATCAGGGGTCATATTATGAGGCTTATCCTTTCTTGGTGGGACAATAGGATTTCCATCCTTAAAATGGGTACCACATGGGTGATTTTGCATTCTATTTTGTGGATTATAACTATTATAGGATGGCCTATTATTTTGTGGAGATTTATAGCCTTTATATTCTGGTTCCTTTTGGTTGCTCCTACTAAAACGTGGATCATCTCTTCTACCCAATTTTCCTGACACTCTTCTATTCATTTCTATATTCACTGTTATCTTATATACATCAGTAAGACTTCTGGGATTCTTATCTCTAAGAGAATACCCCATTTTAGAGTCAAAAGCATTCAGATATGCAGCAAGACATATCTTTCATCAAGTTTGACCTTCTGGAAAATCTTGTGCATGGCTCTTTGGAACCTTGTATTGAATTCAGTGACTTCCTCATTGAATTTTTTTTATATATTATTGAATTCATTCAACAAGAATTCTTCAGTTCTTTTATCACCATATTAATCTTTAAATAAGTCTACTAATTCATCCATAGATTCCACAGAACCATTAGATGGTCCTCTAAACCATTCCCTAGCATCTTCAACTAAGGATTGAACAAAAAGTTTCATTAAGACATCTTCATGGTTAATATTCAGGTCATCTATTATATCAATAAAATTTCTTAAATGTACTTCACAAGAAATAACATTATTTCCTAAAAACTTTGGGAGTTTCTCTCCAATATCATTTGGTACTTTACTAGGGTAACCAGGAATACCAACGTAAGTAAATTGTTTGTACCTTTCTGGATGTAGTGGTTTTGTTTGAAATCTATCATCATCCAAGAAAGTGGCAGTTTTGGCTTTCTAAGTCATAGCACTTTCAGCACCAGCATAGGAATATTTAAAAAGATTGGAGGAAATCAAACTTCTTCATCTCCAAAGTGGCAGCCTCTGCTTCTACTTTCTCCATCATTTTGGCCATGGTTTCTTTCTCCCTTTTTGATTTCTCAAGATCAATGTCTAATTTAGAAAAAAAAATTATTGGAACTTTCTGAGTTTTTGGTTCATCTATTTCACTTCTTGTCACCTTATTTTTCCCTTTATCTTTAGAATCTTGAGAACCAAAATTTTTGTGAGTGACTGGTTGTTAACCAACTGATATTCACATGATGAGATGATGATGAAGATCGAGATCAGAGGTATACAAAGTTTTAGAATACTCTTAGATCAGTTGTTATTTTGTCATTGATGTCAAGCAATTGATTTCTGATTCATATTGAGTTGCCATATCATTCGGAGTAAACTACAACTTGAGGAAGACAAGGTAAGAGAGCAAGTGAAAAGATGAAAGTGTTGAAGAACTTAACTGGGCAACTAATACAGATCAGACAATGATTCAGTGATGATTGGTATAATTATTTTCTACATTATTTTTATGATGACATAGTTGGTAACACAGTTTAGTCAAGTCGGTAAAGGAAATGAATGAGACTACTGAGTATGAGAAGTCAGCCGGTAATGGAAGCAAAGGGAGAAGTTGATAAAGAAAGCAGAATCAAGCACCAAGAAAAAACAATCACTGAGTGGAAATGCTATTTGGCCATAGTTACTGAGTACTGAGTTCATGTAAAGGCACCGAGAAAAGTTATTCACCGAGTGTTGTTAGTTACCGAGCAGTGAAGTTCATGTTACCAAGTCATAAAGTCAGTAACCGAACAAGGAACAGTCATTGGAAGTTAATGATAAGATCGAATCTAAGATAGATCATGATGAGCTGGAAGATTCCACAGGGAAGGAAGAAGTTTGTTACAAGATCCACAAACCAAAGAAATCAAGATGAAGATCAAAGGTAGAGATTAAGTGGCTAAACATATGTTGTGAGTCCCAAGAAGGGAACAAGTCCCAAGGTAAAATTCAGGCAGTTTACCGAGTGGCAAGAAATCATAAGGATGATTGAGCGGATGAGATTGAATTGTAGGAAACCTAACCAAGGAGATTAAGAGGAAAAATATTGTCTATATAAATGAAGTTACATGAATGAGAAGAATTTTCTAGTTGTTTAATGAGAAGGAAGGAAAAAGGTTGACAAAAGAGAAGTCACCGAGTGATACAGAGAAAGGAAGAAGACTAAACTCTGAACTCTGAATAGAGACTATGAATGATTGATGGAAGAGTTATTGAAGAAGTGATGAGGTACTGAATCCAGCAGACCAAGTGAGAAGAAAAGGATCTGATCAAGCAAAAGGTAGAAGATAGTTGTTGCATTAACAAATCAAGTTTTGTTGTATGTTTCATATTTGTATCTAAAAAATCTCTTAACCGAGTGGATATAGCTATCCTATTGTAAACCCTAGAGATAGGTGATACTCTAACAGAGTGTTTTAAGTCCTTTTATCAGGCCACTTTTAATAGAGTGAAGATCCTAACAGATCTGAGGGAAATCCCTTGACCGGGTCACATTTAACAATGTGTTTTGTAATCTTTAATAGGATTGGCTCCTAACCGAGCATACTTCAGAAGAGTATTTAATTTGTGGGTGACAAGTCCCATGGAGGTTTTTCCCAATTTGGGTTTCCTCATTAAATCTGGTTTTAATGTGTCATTATCTTATGTGGATGATATGTGTTAATGATGCTACTTAAATTATTCAAGGTTGCATATTATCTAGAGTGCAGTAATTATAGTTTACTGAGTTGAATAAGATTTAGAGGTTGAGTGTCAAAATGAGATCATAGTCCACTGATTTACGCCCCCTCTCTATGGACCAACAATTGGTATCTTTGGATCTTTAATTCAAGTCCCTTTAAACTTTGATAATAGTCTGACCACTACTACTAAGATTGAATCTGCATTCAAGTCATCCCTGAGTATTGGAAACCCTAGAGAGTCTACTTCTAGTGACAACTATGCAAGAAGTGTAATTGAAAGCCTTCATAAATGTAGAAGTGAGTTGGAAAATTTGTATGCTAAAGATGATAGACAACAAGAGGAGTTTGAAGCATTGTTAGCTAGAAGGTTACCAAGAGGGAAAGGTAATTACAGAGGTAAGCTACCCTTAAAATGTTTTAACTGCAATAAGATTGGCCATATTACATCTAGCTGTCCAGGCAACAAGGATGATGAAAGAAAAGATAACCAAGAAACTAAGAGAGAAAATAAATTCAGAAGATACCAAGATTTCAAAGAAAAAGGTAAGAATTCATGCTACATTGCTGAAGAAGGATTAACTGATGATAATGAAGATGAGGAAGTTGTTTATGTTTCTATCAAAGATGATTCTAATGAAGAAAGGTATGAAGAAGAAAAAACCTTAATTTCTCACATGAGCAAAAATGATGCATGGATTATAGATAGTGGTTGCACACATCACATGACTGGTGATACACAAAATTTAATTACTATGGAAAAGCATGATGGAGGATTTGTTAGATTTGGTAATGATGCTCCATATCCTGTCAAAGGTAAAGGCTCTATAATTTTGCTGAATAACACAAGATGTGATGATATTTACTGGGTTGAAGGACTAAAGTACAATTTGTTGAGTGTGGCATAGCTAAATACAATAGGTCACCGACTAGAATTCCAAAATGGGAAGGTAAAAGTGTTTGACAAACATGGAAATCCGATTGCCACTGGTGAAAAAACTAAAGGTAACATATTCTACCTTGATACTTCTAAAAAGAGTTGTCTATACACAAAATTGGAGGATGTCTGGCTATGGTACAAGAGGTTATGCCATGTTAATTTTGACAACTTGATCAAGGTGAGCAAAAAGAATAGAGTTAGAGGTTTACCGAGATTGGAAAAACCTGGAAATGTCATGTGCAAGGAATGTCAGATTGGAAAAATGACTAAGTCAAGTTTTACAAGTAAACCCTATGTTAGTAAAGGAATTTTGGACCTACTACACATTGATTTATGTGGACCCATGAGAACACAAAGTTACTATGGTGATAGATATTTCATTTTGTTTGTTGATGATTTCTCTAGAATGATGTCTGTCATGTTCTTAAAAGAAAAATCTGATGCTTTTCAAATGTTTAAGTGGTATAAGGTAAGAGTTGAAAAGGAAAATAGAAGACAACTGAAATGTCTGAGATCTGATAGAGGAGGAGAGTTTACATCTAATGAGTTTACACTCTTCTGCAATGAACATGGGATAAAGAGACAAATGTTTGCACCGAGAACACCACAGCAGAATAGAATAGCAGAAAGAAGAAATAGATGAATTGTTGATTGTGCAAGAACACGAATGATTGAGAAGGGAATCTCTCAAACATACTAGAGAGAAGCAGTAAGTACTGCAACCTACACATTGAACTGAGTACAATTGAAGAAAGGCACAAACAAGACACCTTATGAAATTTGGTATGGGCACAAACCTAATGTAATTTATTTCAAAGTTTTTGGAAGTATATGCTATATCTTGAAAGATAACAGAGATGGAAAGTTTGATTCTAAAGGTGATGAAGGAATATTTATTGGATAATCCACAAAGAGCAAAGCTTACAAATGCTTAAACAAGTCTACTAACAAGATTGTGGAAAGTGAAAATGTGAAAATTGATGAATTTGTAGAGAAAAATGATAGAGACAAGAAAAAGGAACCAGAGGATTATCAAAGATTTGTATATGTACATAATGATGTACTATTGAGAGGAAAACTAGAGAAGGAAGCTGAACAGATGGAACTACAACCGAGTGATGATGAAGTACCTGCACCCGCTACCGAGCCTGTTCTAGCGAAATATGTAAGAAGACACCACTCACCGAGAAAGATAATTGGAAACAAAAATGATGGAGTAATGACAAGAAGAAAGGTAAGGAACAATACATGTTTAATATCTACATTTGATCTGAGGAAAGTAAAAGATGCTCTAGATACTGAAGATTGGACTAATGCTATGAAAGAAGAGATAGATCAAATTGAGAAAAACAACACATGGGAATTGGTACCGAGACCTAAGGACAAAAATGTAATTGGTACTAAGTGGATTTTCATAAACAAACTGAATGAGCATGGAGATGTTATCAGGAACAAAGCAAGATTAGTTTGCAAAGGTTATGCACAAGAATAAGGAATTGATTATGGTGAAACTTTTGCACCGGTTGCTAGATTAGAAGGAGTCATAATTCTACTAGCATATGCAGCTTATAAAGGATTCAAAGTTTATCAAATAGATGTAAAGTCTGCAATTCTTAGTGGTATTCTTGAAGAGGAAGTCTACATTGAACAACTTGAAGGATTTGCTAAAGATATTAACAAGGACATGGTATGCAAATTGCACAAAGCACTATATGGCTTAAAGCAAGCACCCCGAGCATGGTATGAAAGATTGCATTCTTATTTGATCAAGATTATATTTCAGAGAAGAAGTGACAACAGTAATCTATATTTGAAATGTGATGATTATAAAGAAATTTTGATTGTTGAAATATTTGTTGATGATATTATTTTTGGAGGAAGTGACACATTGAGTCAATCATTTGCTGAAGAGATGAAAAAGGAATTTGAAATGTCCATGATAGGAGAGATAAAGTTCTTTCTTGAATTATAGATACAACAAACAAAGGATGGGATTTACATCACACAATCAAAATATATCCAGGAAGTCTTGAAGACATTCGGTATGGAGGATTCAAAACCTGTCAGAACACCTATGGCCACTGGATGTAAATTATCAAAGGAAGATGAATCACAGGCAGTAGATGACACAGTTTATAGATCAATGATTGGTAAGTTACAGTATGTTGTACATAGAAGACCTGATATTTCACATGCTATAGGGATTCTTGCAAGATTTTATTCCAATCCAAAGGAGACACACATGTCTACAATAAAAAGAATAATGAGATATCTGAAAGGCACTGAAGATTTTGGGTTACTATACAAAAAGAAAGGAGAATTTTTTTTGAAATTCTACAGTGATTTTGATTGGGCTGGGAACATTGATGATAGAAAAAGTACAAGTGGAGGAGCTTTCTTTTTGGGAGACAGATTAGTAACATGGCTGAGCAAGAAACAAAGTTGCATCTCACAGTCAACTGCCGAGGCTGAATATGTTGCTGCAGCTATGAATTGTGCAAACATTGTATGGATCAAACAACTTGAAGGTATGAATGAAGAGGTTAGTGATCCAGTTACTATATATTGTGATAACACAAGTGCTATCAATATATCAAAGAATCTGGTTATGCATTCTAAGACCAAGCACATTTCTATCAAATATCACTATTTGAGAGAACAAGTACAAGAGAAGAATGTGATGTTGGAATATGTAAGCTCAAAGGAGTAGATCATAGATATATTCACTAAGCCACTACCGAAGGATTCTTTTGAGTATCTCAGAGGTAAATTAGGGGTCCTACCCCTACCCAACATTCACTAAATGTATGCTACATGCTGCATCAATTCTAGGACTTATTAGAATATCTATTTTTTTCTGAGTTGATGCAAGCTTTCACACTTGAGGTGATGCCTGAAGTTGTGAAAAAAAAGAAAAGAAACAATGATGTATGATGAAAGCTATCAGTACATGCTAGGTATGATTCACTACCTGAATATTCTCAGGAAGTATGGCACTTTGACATTGTTGTCAAAGAGGGAGATATTATGTGAATTGACGATTGTTAGAAACAAGAGTGTTGAGGGACATAGAGAAATAATTATTATGAAAGAGGGAGTTTGAATAACTCACAAGAAGAATCAGCTCAGAGGCAGCAAAGCAGGATACAAAGAAAAGACCAAGGTTGCCATCATCAATTGCCAAGGTTGCCATCAATGTCAAAGAGGGAGATTGTTAACCAATTGATATTCACATGATGAGATGATGATGAAGACCGAGATCAGAGGTATACAAATTTGTAGAATACTCTTAGATCAGTTGTTATTTTTTCATTGATGTCAAGAAATTGATTTCTGATTCATATTGAGTTGCCATATCATTTGGAGTAAACTACAAGTTGAGGAAGACAAGGAAAGAGAGAAAGTGAAAAGATGAAAGTGTTGAAGAACTTAACTGGGCAACTAATACAAATCAGACAATGATTCAGTGATGATTGGTATAATTGTTTTCTACATTGTTTTCATGATGACATAGTCGGTAACACAATTTAGTCAAGTCGGTAAAGGAAATGAATGAGACTACCAAGTATGAGAAGTCAGTCGGTAATGGAAGCAAAGGGAGCAGTCGGTAAAGAAATCAGAATCAAGCACCAAGCAAAAATAGTCACCAAGTGGAAATGCTATTTGGTCATAGTTAGCGAGTACCGAGTTCATGCAAAGGCACCGAGAAAAGTTATTCACCGAGCATTGTTAGTTACCAAGCAGTGAAGTTCATGTTACCGAGTCATAAAGTTAGTAACTGAACAAGGAATAGTTGTTGGAAGTTAATGATAAGAACCAATCTAAGATAGATCATGATGAGCTAGAAGATTCCACAGGGAAGGAAGAAGTTTGTTACAAGATCCACGAACCAAAGAAATCAAGATGAAGATCAAAGGCAGAGATTAAGCGGCTAAACATATGTTGTGAGTCCCAAGGTAAAAGTCAGGCGATTTACCAAGCGGCAAGAAATCATAAGGATGATTGAGTGGCTGAGATTGAATTGCGGGAAACCTAACCAAGGAGATTAAGAGGCAAAATATTATCTATATAAATGAAGTTACATGAATGAGAAGAAGTTGCTGGTTGTTTAATGAGAAGGAAAAAGGTTGATAGAAGAGAAGTCACCAAGTGATACAGAGAAAGGAAGAAGACTAAACTCTGAACTTTGAATAGAGACTATGAATGATTGATGGAAGAGTTATTGAAGAAGTGATGAGGTACTGAATCTAGCAGACCAAGTGAGAAGAAAAGTTTCTGATCAAGAAAAAGGTAGAAGACAGTTGTTGCATTAACAAATCAACTTTTGTTTTATGTTTCATATTTGTATCTGAAAAATCTCTTAACCGAGTGGATATAGCTATCCTATTGTAAACCTTAGAGATATGTGATACTCTAACAGAGTGTTTTAAGTCCTTTTATCAGGCTACTTTTAACAAAGTGAATATCCTAACAGATCTGAGGGAAATCCCTTGACCGGGTCACATTTAACAATGTGTTTTGTAATCTTTAATAGGATTGGCTCCTAACTAAGCATACTTCAGAAGAGTATTTTATTTGTTGGTGACAAGTCTGACGGAGTTTTTTCCCAATTTGGGTTTCCTCGTTAAATCTGGTGTTAATGTGTCATTATCTTATGTGGATGATATGTGTTAATGATGCTGCTTAAATTATTCAAGGTTTCATGTTGTCTAGAGTGCAGTAATTATAGTTTATTGAGTTGAATCAGATTTAGAGGTTGAGTATCAAAATGAGATCATAGTCCACTAATTCACCCGCCCTCTCTGTGGACCAACACTGGTGTCTCTTGATGTCTATGAGACCTTTCAATATTATTTGTTGCTTGATGTATTAATGATCTTAATTTATCATCATTTCTTTTATCTTGTTTTCTCTTTTTTAAATCTTTCTCTATTTTCTTTTGTTGAATAATGGCCAACTTCCTCATTAAGATTCTTTCTTCTTCAGCAAGTTCATTAGAGGGAACTTCAGAATCTGAACTAATAATATCAACCCCTTATCTTTCACTAGAAGTGCTAATATTTTCATATGTTTATAATCCCAGTTCAGGGGCTTCTTCATATTCTGATGTGTTTCCCTCATGACTGCATTGGATTGAATATTTTCTCCTAGTGTTTTCTTCTTCTTTTCTTGGAGATGAGCTATCTATATAAGCTCGGTTCTTCTTTTCTCTCCAAGACATTTTTTCCTAGAAGTAGTTGGAATTCCACTTTCCAAATCAACTTCAAGATGATCTCTTACTCTTGATCTTATATTCATATTGAAAAGGATGTGTATGAATATTGAATATTACTTAGCACTGATTATAGAGATTTCCTTTGATTCGCCACCCAAAAAAATTTGGGAAAATATAGCACAACTAAATATGAATACAATAAGAGTGACTTAGATAGGAAAACTCAACCGTAAACTCAATTAACTTTTAAAATAGCAGAGATTATATGAAGGTTCAACAAAATCTTATAAAATTCTCTAGCAGAGTCACCAATTTGTTAGGTCTTTTTCTTGCAGGCTCTTAATGCAGTATGAATGCTTAAACCTTATACTTCCAATTTCTAACTCATGCAAGACAAATCCTAATTGATGAAGAATAATGTCTCCTTCTACTTTGAGATCCACAAGCTCAAGTGGGTGTACCTTCAATAGATTATTGATTCTCAATATTTGTAATAGTGGATTTGGGCTTTCACTAATTGGCTATTTGTCTTTCACTGTATCAACTAATAAAAAACCTTATAAATGACAATAATTAACTTAATACAGAGATTTACAAGCCAAATAATGATCATAAAAATAACAAACATCAGTGAGATAAGGATCATCATTATATCCACATCCCCTGATCATTTCTCCCACCTGTGTCTTTGAAGACAATTTTATGTTAGGTCACCTTCTTATTTGATCTATGATAAAAGCTGATGCCAGATCCCATCCTTCAACCAGTAGCATCCCACTAGATGTAACTAATTGTCTGGCTTCCTCTTGTGTCATGGTTTCTGTGTTAGGGTTATATTGATGCAGAGTCTGCAAGGCTTCAATTGGCACTAATTCACCTCCTCCTAATTGCAGTTGTGATCCCATGTGTTGTTGCTTTTCCCAGATCAAGAAGTCCTTGAATTATTTGATTTTTATGAAATTTTCATCACTCAAGAACTTCTCTTGTTGAAGCTCTCTTTGATCCCGACATAGTAAAAGTGGTATTTCAACATCTTCTTCTAAATCTTCACTTTTCTTCTTTCCTTCCCTTATTAATTTCCTAAGCTGATGTTCATAAGCTACTTCCAATGATCTAAGCACTCACTTTGTCTTTTTTATTCTTGTGTCTTAACATCAAAAGGCTCCCTTGTTTCCACTTTATGTTTCTTCTTGGGAGGTTCACTAGTCACCTCAGCCTCATGTTCTTGAGTTAAATCCATTATATTTTCCTCTATTTGTGGTGGTTAATCCATTGGATGAGGGCTATGCACTGAATAGTTGTTGTCACTATACTATGAAGAAGAGTGTTTGTTAGGACTGCTTTCCTTATCTTCTATCTACCCCTCCAGTTGGTTACACAATGTTCCAAAATATTCTATCATCTTATCATGTCTTTGTAAATAAGGCACGTCTGGGAAGTAACCCTAAAAAGGGATCCCTTTCTTCTTGAGTTGCTATTCTAGATCCATTATCTCTTGGAACTTATAAGCCCTTCTTACAACTTCATCATCCTCTAAGATCTTCCTTATAAGATCCTCCTCTACACAGTGCTCATGCTCTTTAGTATTTGGAATAGTTGGTGTCAAGAGTTTCTTTGCACTTAATATGAAATCCTCTCTGTGAACATACCTATATAGGGCTACATTCATTCTGAAATGGCCCAACCATATATTTACTGAGTCCAATGCCCTCTTGCCAATTGTGAAGCCATAAACTTTAAACTATCGAGGTGTTAAGGTACATTTTCTATGTGAAGCCAAATGCTCCTTATCAGTCAACATCATTTTACAAATGAACTCCATAACAACAAACCTTGGTGGCACATGATATGGTAGTATATGGGGTGGCTGGGAGAAACCATAAACCCTTATCAAAGTAAAATCCTTATTGTAGTATAAATCTCCCTAGTTGTGGTCTCCTGTCCACTTATCCATAAAGTGACAAGGCCTGAGAAGTTGCAATACCTTAATTGGTAATCTTTTTATGTTGACTCCCAAAAAGCTTAATATTGGATACACCATCCAATTCTAAAAGGCCCATAATTTATTTCCCTTGATGTATAATTCCACACCCTCAACTAGAATTGTATAGGGTTGGATTTTCCTTTGTAGAATCTCCTGGGTCTCAAATTTTGTAAGTCCATGATATTACAATTATAAAAAAAAATCAAATGCATCAATAAAGAATACTGCAAGAATTTAAGCGTAGGCTCCTCCTTCTGAATGTCTACAAACCCTTGATGCATTCGGTCAATCACATACTGGATATAGTCATAATATTTGCTGACATGTGGACTCTGAAGATCCAAAACAATCATCAAAATATAAAAAGATATTCTATCACTACCCCCATCAACTCCTAGAACTCTACACAGTCCATAGGAAATATATTTCATATAAAAGGCTAAATCTTTGTAGAAATAGGGTGCAATGGAATTAGGAATGGCCACTATGTAATTTCTAGTATTCTTGGGCACATGACCTTGTATCAACTTAGCAACAATGCAAGCCTCCCTTGTATACCTAGCTGCCAATGCTTTTATGTTTATCTTTGTAGTGAAAGGGTTGTAAATGTTGAAGGCTTTCATAAAAGATTCCCTATCTAGAGTAACAAGGGCTATTCCATCATTCTTCTTGATGGTCTTAGAGATGGTGTCATACCTACTAGCCATCTCAAGCAATAAATCTACATCTACAAAGACATCTGGTACTATAAATTTGGCTAACCTTTATGTCCAAGGGTTTGAAACAGGAACAAGACCATCGCTATTTTTATGAAAGTAATTAAAAAATGGTATCCAAAAGCATCATGAGTCTTAGCATCTCTACAATATGACATATTATAACCAAGGTATTCATCATTTATCTTTTTCCCTGATTAGTCCCTGGTAGCAGAGCCACAAATTCATTAGAGTAATTCCTTTTTCCTTTTTGATCATCTTCAACGTCTTCAATCTTTCCACTGGTTAAAGTCACACTTACTGGTCAACTCATCTTATCTTCTCTAATCTGAACAATGTTGATTAAATTCTTGTTTCTTCACACTGTAACCTGGACAATTTTGTTCTTCTAAAAGCACTAATCACTCATGTAATTCTTAGCTCTATATTCTAAACCTTTGGTAAACTAAAATGAGCAATGATAATGCTTATTTATTTATGAGAAATCAATGCACCAGTCTATTTGATATCATGAATTTGTTATTCAGTCACTTATGCCATTACTCTACATGCTTTGATATCAATTTCTCTTAGCCGTGGCGCCTGAGGTTGACAGGTGATCAATTTTGAAAAAGGCCAATTAGGGTAATCATGAAACCTTATTTTATGCGAAATAAATTCTATGCTTGATATGATTGGCTCACATTATTATAGCTCAACAACTTCATAAATGTTGTTACTATCCTTTTGTTTTAATTGGCTAGCGATTGTACATCATGGCGTGGGACATAAACTGTTAACCTTCACCTTACTTTACTCATGTTCTCTTTAACATGCAACTATTCTATCTCCTTGTTGTTGAGAGTTAGCCTTAACTCCAGTTTTATCATGAGATTTAACACACACCATGTGTTCTGAAAACTATCAACATTTTAGATTCTTCATATTAACCGCGCTTTCAACTTAAGTTAACCTTCTTTCTTTTAGAGATTACCTGACTATCCAAACTTAAAGTCACTGAGATTTATGGATTACCATGAGTTTAGTTAGAGATTACGTGACCATCATTAGATCCTCTTTGAATCTGACGGTTCGTGTGAAATATCTTATTCATTTTGTACTTTGTGCATCTGATTGGAGACTACGCGACTACCATTAGATCCTTTTTTAATCCAATGGCTTGTGTGAAATCTCTCAATCTTTATCCTTAACTTTAGTTTGTCAAGAGACTTTGCGAATGTAAGCTATCTCCAAGTCACCAGATAGATTTCCTAACCACAGGTTTATTTTGAGATTTTACGCAGGCTGCAAATCTCTGGGATGAATTAAACATGTGTCAAAATCTGGATCATTACCTCTGAGTCGCTAGACAATCTCTGACTTTTTGACTTTTCTTAGCGACTTAACACCAACCATAAGATCTTTTCTCATCTATGGTTTAGATTTTTCCGCAGCAAACTTCATTGAGCCTTGACTTAACCTTTGCTAACCATAGTTCATATGGATACTTAGCAACTAACTGAATCTCATTGTCGCTAAATAAATCATCTAACTCATGGTTTATTCCCATATTAAATTTCATCCTTTAGATCTTTCCTTAATCTGACCATTGTCACTGAATCTCTTGAAATTTTAGTCATATGTGCTTTTATCTTGCAATTCAACTCTAGCCACAAGATCATCTTTGAATTGGAAGGTAGTCACTAGATCCCATAACATTTCACTTAACCCTTGTTTTCTTCAGAGATCTCACTACTGAGTATATATAACCATGTCTTAACCTTGGTGAGCTTGTGAGACTTCGCGACTGAATGAATCTCTTAGTCACTAAAATTTTTATGTAGCTTAGAGTTTAATTTGAGATTAAATGCTAGCCCTCTGATCTTTCTTTCATTCAATGGCTGCCGTGAAGTCTCTCAATATTGATGTACTTTATGAAATCCTTCTGAGATTATGCGCATGCCCTTGATTCATTCCTCATCTTACAGTCTACATTAAATCTCAGGAACTTTTACAAATCAGAACTTTCATCCAGCTATTGAATGCTAGCCGGAGGATCATCTTTGAATTGGACAGTAGTCGCTATATTTCTTAATATTTAACTTAACTCTTGTTTCTAAATGAAAATCAAACCAAGCTTTAAAACTCTCATTTTTTGTGAGACTTTCCGACTGAAGAAAATCAAAATCGCCAGACCATTTCTTAACTCTGGGGTTTCATTGGATACTTTGCGTGAACAAAAAGATCTGAATACGAATCAACGGTCTGTGTTAAATCTCATAATCTCTCAAATCATATTCTTTTTCTCATGAGATAACGCGACCAAAGCATTGCGTTGAGTCTCAAAATAAAAAGGAATATTCGATGAGTTTTAAGAGACTACGTGACTAACTTAAAACATGAAAAAGATCAAATGACTTAAGTGATTTGAATTTATGAAGAACTAGGGTTTTCTCTTGATATGAACAAAAAATGACCTAGGACCTAGGTTTTTACACATTTTATTGATTTTATCACTCAGAGATCAACATTTGGAGGGAAAATTTGAGAGCACTTTGGTTAGGAATTGACATTTTATGCAAGAACATCACTGGGAACCCAAAACTTTTATAGAAAGATTTCAAAACTGGAAATACAACCAACAGTGGCTCTTTCTGAGGATGCTTAAATGCAATTTTATTGCAAGAACCAAAGATCTCTGGGAGGTAGACAACACTAACCTACTGCAGAAAGAAAACACACAACAAAAACAAACACACTTGTACATATAATACATAACTACTGTGCATGGAAATCAAATTTTGATTGAAGAAAGGTTTCAATAATTGTCCATGCACTAGAAATTCAAATACCTCTCCCTCCATATTCCATAGGACATATGAATCTTTCCTAAAATTTTGATGAATAACAAAGGGACCTAACCATAATGAATCAAATTTATTATGCATCCCTTTGTCTTCAACCCTCACATTCCGTTGAAGAACCAAGTCATCAGGTTGAAACTTCCTCTTACTTTCTCTTTTATCATATAGGTATTTCATTTTTTGTTGTAACTTAATGTTCTCCTTTTGACTCTCTTTTCTTATTTCATCCAGTTCTTCTAGTTGCATCATTCTATCTTGCATAGGTTCAGAAATATATAGCTCATCTCCCTGAATAAACTTACATACTGGAAGACAGTTATTCATGGGAATTCTATATTTCATACCATATACTAGTTCAAAGGGAGACTTACCTGTTTCTTTTTTCACAGTGATCCTGTCAGCCCATAAAGCAAGTTTCAGTTTTGAATGCCAAGCGCTCTTATTTTTCTCAAGAGTCTTTTTCTGGATTTTCAATATACTCTTATTACTGGATTCTTCTTTCCCATTGGCTTGGATATGATATGGGGAAGAATATGACATCATAATCCCATATTCATCACATAAATCCTTAATTTCATCTGACCTGAAGCACATAGCATTGTCCATTACCAATTTTATAGGGACACCAAATCTGGTCAGAATATTTTCCATCAGAAAGTCAGTGACCACCTTACTAGTTGCCCTCTTTGTAGGAATTGCCTCTATCCATTTTGTGAAATAATCTATAGCAACTAGTATTCAACTATGTCCACCACTAGATTTTTCTAAAAATTCTCCAATGAAGTCAATCCCCCACATGGAAAAAGGTGCTTCAACACTTATAGGATTTAGCAATACGGTGCCTGAAAATTTCAATTTATTTGAAAATATTTGACAAGGTTCAAATTTTCTAACCAAGGAATGAGCATCTTTGAACAAGCAAGGCTAATAATAACCAGCCCTCAAGATTTTATGAGTAGTGGTTTTGGTAGAGTAGTTTCCTCCACACACTCTAGCATGCAATTCTACCAAGACCTTTTCAGCTTGACTCTGATCTAGACATAGTAACAGTACACCATTTCTATCTTTCCAATATAGATCACTTTTCATTAAGGTGCACCTTTGAACTTGCAACATGAGATTTATTTTCTGATTATCTATCATAATCTCAGGGCTTTTGGCATTTTTTAGATAGTACAAGATATCAACATAATAAGGTTGTTTTCAATACTAGTCATTGTTGAATCATGTACCTTTGTATTATTTATTTGAACCAAGTCCAAATTTTCTTCAGTCATTAATTTTGCTAAGCCTTGTCCTCTTACCAATTTGGTAATGTGGATTTCCAAATTAAACTCTTGAATCCTATTGATCCATTTGTACCCCTTACCAGTCACTTATGATTGAGTAAGAATATCCTTAATTGCTGCATGAGGTACATATGCCATCAATTTTGCACAAACTAGATAAGGTCTGATTGACTTTACAACTTTAAACAAAGCATATGCTTGTTTATCCATCATTTCATAACTCAACTCTGTAGCTTGGAGGGATTTGCTAAAAAATACAATAGGATGCTTATAACCCTCCTCATCATTTTTCAGTAAACAACAACAATTGTATGAAAAGATGAAAAAGAGAATAATGAGAAAGGCTTACTGTAATCAGGGGATCTCAAAACAGGTGCCTCTTGAACTATTTTCTTGATTTTTTCAAAAGACGATTGTGCTTCTTCACCCCATTGAAACTTTGCATTTTTTTTCAACAGTTTAATTATAGGTTTGACAATCTCAGCAAAATTAGCAATAAATTTTCTTACAAAATTTATCTTTCCTAAGAAATACTGTACACCTTTGATAATTTTGGAGCAGTGTCCTTCTGAATGGATTCTATTCTTTCTGGACCAATTCTTATTGCATCTTTTGACACTATATGTCCCAGCAGCTTCCCTTCTGTTATTGCAAACTGAAATTTTCTGGGATTCAGGGAAACACCATATTCCAAAGCCTTATTATTTTTTTTTCTAGGTGTCCACAATGGTCCTCTTCTTTCTTGGAATATGTTGTCAAATTATCTTGATATATTACCATGAACAAGTCAATAAATTCTTTGAATGCAACATCCATGGCTCTTTGAAATGTTGCCTCTGCATTTATAAAACCAAATGACATTCTAATATACACATATGTCCCCCATGGAGTAGTAAATGCAGTTTTGAATTGTTCCAATTCTTTAACTAATACCTGGTTGTAGTCTGAAAAACCATCCATCATTGATGATAGCTCACAACCACTAACCTTGTGTAACATTGCTTCCATGTTAGGTAAAGAGTAATTATCTTTTAAGGATGTAATGTTCAAGTTTCTAAAATCAACACAAAACCTTATGTCACCATTCTTTTTTCTCACTGGGACCAAATTAGAGACCCAAGTTGAATGTCGTATGGGTTGAATAATCCCTACAGCTTTTAATTTCAGCAACTCTTGTTGCATTTTGGGAGCCAACAATGCGTTGATTGGTCTATGTTTCTATCTAAATGGCTTAGCATCTGATTTCAATGGGATTTCATGTTGAAATAGGTCTTCCCTATAGGATTTCAAATCCTCATAAGACCAGGAAAACACATGCTTATGTTTCCTTAATAATTTTATTAGATTTGATCTGACATGGGAATCTAACCCTTTTCCAATATACACTTTTTGAGGATTGGTTTCTGATCCTAAGTTCACTTCATCCAAATCCTCAATTTTAGCATTGCTTATTTTTTTATAAATGATCATCTTGATTATTGAAAAATGCTTCTAATTATACCAGTCCTTTAGGGATCTAATTAGAACTCAATTGGACAACCTCATTCCCCAAAACAATATCCCTGCCATCAATGACCTCAAGTAAAGAGTTACAATCTATATGCTGGTCTTCATAATGGTCAAGACATTGAATAAATCTTAGAATATCTTGGTCATCCTTTAAAACTTTCTAGTTGTAAATATTATCAGGGATAACTGGTCTGGTCTTAATTTCAACTATTGATACCCCACTTAAGGTCAAATCACCAGTCTTCAAATAAAAATTAGCTAAAAACTCTGCCATGATGTTTTTTGACCTTTCTATCCAGTTAATATTAAAGGCATCAAAAGATTCAATCTTATCCCAAATAGCATGTTTGTACATTTTTAATCTGTCATATTTTATAGCATATTTAGATCTAACTTGTGCTACTACTAGCTTAGAATCACCATAAACTTTTAAACATTTGATTCCATGCTTAGCAACAATATTCAGCCCCAAAAACAAAGCTTCATAGTCACCAATATTATTCGTACATTGGAATGATAACAAGAAAAAGTACTTGAATGTTGTACCTAATGGAGAAATAAATTAGACACTGGCTCCTGATCCTTCTTTAGAATAGGCTCCATCAAAGTACATCTTCCATAAACCATCATGTTGTGTATTCAACTCCTCAATTAAGGGATCAACATTTTTACATTGATGAACACTTTTCTTTACTCTGAAGTTTTCCATGTCTATATCTACACAATAATTAATGTTAGTATTTTCATGTAGCTCAATCATATGGGGTGTTCTATCTTCCTTGAACACCTTGACATTATTACCATCAATGTTGAAAGTGGAAAAAGATAAATCACATTGAATACTTCCACCCATTGAAGCACTCCATTTCCTTGATAGAAACATGCCATAATGAGGTGGGATATCAGCCACCAATACACTCATTGTTAACATTGTTTCAGGACATATAGCTAACCTACAAGGTAAAGCCTCAATAGTACCAAAAATAGGTATCTCTATAGAGTCCATTTCCTGACATCTCCCATGAGGAGTGTCAACTTGTAATCCCATGGATATAATTATTTCTACAGGCATAACAATGTTAGATGCTCCAAAATCTATCATGTAGTTTTTAAGCATCTTACCATTAATGACCAGAGTTAAGAAAAAAGGATCAAGAATTCCTGCAGAAGTATTTGTATTTAAATAAAAATGAGGGCTTTCAGAAATCATTCACTGCTATCTTATATGCATCAATAAGATGTCTGGGATTCTTATCTCTAAGAGCATACCCCATTTTAGAGTCAAAATCATTCAGATATGGAGCAAGACATATCTTTTCATCAATTTTGATCTTTTGGAAAAGCTTGTGCATGGCTCTTTGGAACCTTGTATTGAATTCAGTGACTTCCTCATTGAAATGCTTCTTTATATTATTGAATTCATTCAACAAGGATCCTTCATTTGTTTTATCACCATACTGTTTTTTAAATAAGTCTACTAATTCATCCATAGATGCCACAGAACCATTAGATAGTCCTCTAAACCATTCCCTAGCATCTTCAACTAAGGATTGAACAAAATTTTTCATTAAGACATCTTCATGATTAATATTCAGGACATCTATGATATCAATAAACTTTCTTAAATGTACTTCACAGGAAATAACATTATTTCCTGAAAACTTTGGGAGTTTCTCCCCAATATCATTTGGTACTGTATTGGGGTAACCAAGAAAACCAATGAAAGTAAATTGTTTGTACCTTTCTAGATGCAGTGGTTTCCTTTGAAACCTATCATCATCCAAGAAAGTGGAATCTTTGGCTTGTTAAGTCGTAGCACTTTCAGCACCAGCATATGAATATTTAGAAGATTGCAGGAAATCAATCTTCTTCTTCATCTCCAAAGTGGTAGCCTTTGCTTCTACTTTCTCCAGCATTTTGGCCATGGTTTCTTTCTGCCTTTTTTATTTCTCAAGATCAATGTCTAATTTAGACATTTGTTCTATTGGAACTTTGTGAGTTTTTGCTTCATCTATTTCACTTCATGTCACCTTCTTTTTCCCTTTATCTTTAGAAGCTTGAGAACCAAAAATTTTGTGAGTGACTGGTGTCTCTTGATGTCTATGAGACCTTTCAACATTTGTTTCTTTATGTCTTAATGATATTCTTCTTAATTTATCAGTATTTCTTTGATCTTGTTTTCTCTTTTTTAAATCTTTCTCTCTTTTCTTTTGCTAAATAATGGCCAGCTGCCTCATTAAGATTCTTTCTTCTTCAACAAGTTCATCATTGGGAACTTCAGAATCTAAAATGATAGTATTATTCCCTTCTGTTAGAGTATCTATATCTTCACTTATTAATTAGATCATGTTGATTTAATTATTAATTTGTCTATGTACTCTTGTTTTACTTAAGCTGTCTCTTAGGTGCATATAATTAATATTTCATATTAATTATATTGCGCAACCTAGCTTTTCCCTTTTAGGGTTTTGTTCACCTTTAAGGTTGAACTTTTGTAATTATTGTTTCATTACTTTGGAAATACATTTTTCTCTCGCTCTGCTGAGATTTTCCAAACCCTTGCTTTTGTCTCTTTGGTTTCCTTTCAGCTACAGGTTATTTGCATCCAGGTGTTCTTGGCGATCTATGAAGTTGGATTTCTCAACTTCTACATGGTATCAGAGCTTCCCTGTTGCTGCCTGGTCTGAAGATTTTTCAAAGCTGTGAGTTGTAGACAAAGGCCACATCTTCTCTGGGGTTTCTTCTTCACTTTGGAGGAGGTTCTATTTTCTGGAGCCGTTTGAGCAAAAACGAATTCCACCATTGCATTCAAAAGGCCTGGGAGAGTCAAAATACATATAAAATTTGTTGGTTTTGGTCACAGTGACCCCAGAGAAAAAAATTCAACCTCCTAGGCTGTATGGCTTGAAAAATGAGGCGAAAACAAAAACAAATTAAAAAAAAAACTTTTTTAAATCTTGTAGGGCTGTCGGAGCGCGCCTCCAACGTGCCACCCCACAGCCACCATGGCCCGGCCTGGCCCGGCCCACGCCCGGCCCCCTGCCGGCGCGTCGCCCAGCAGCCACTGCAATCACCACCGGCGGTGCTGCGCCCGGGAGCCCCTGGTCTCCCCTCTGCCACCGGTCCACCACCGATCTGACACCGACCACCAACTCTACTGTACGGTGCTGACGTTAGCCACCGAAATTTTTTTTTTGGGCCACATAGTCAAATTTTCTGGCAAGTTTCCAATTTTCCAGCGACCGAAAATTTTTTTGGCAACCCATCCGACGGCCGTCAAATTTTACCTCTGCATCTGTGATGGTCATTTGGACGTCAAATTTTTTGTCGTCTCTGTGTTTTTCCAGAGAGTTGTTTTTCAAAGGGGCACTTGGTTTTTTGGCCGTAACTTAAGCATACGGTGTCCGTTTTTGAAAAACAAAATATCACCGGAAAGGTGTTTCCAAGCCAGACATGATGATGCTGGTCTTGTTTGTTGTTTTAGCTATTTGAGCTCCTATTTTTGGTGTTGAAGTAGAGGCTTCAATTTCCTCCCTCTCTACATCTGGCGTCCAGGTTTTCTTCTCATTTTTTGTGCTTTCAGTAATTTTTTTTTTGTTGTACGTGAGATAGTATCATACATTGTGGGGGGGTGCTTTTGCTTTCTATCATTTAATTTTTGAAAATGACCCTTCTACTTCCATCTTTCTCTTCTCTCAATGTCGGACCCCTCTGTGGCCTGGCTGACACTGCATAATTACCACACCTAGAAAGCACACATGACTAGGCTACTCATGTCACGTGGCCTATGGTCATGTCTGGATGAAAACCAACCTATTCTGCAGTGTTCTTTTGAGGTTCTTTAGCACAGGAATAAAATGGATGAAGCCATGAGCTTGATTGCATTGAACATCTTTGACAGTTTCCTTTTTCACCTGGATGGGTTGACCACTCCTAGGGCCATTTGGGGCAAGTTTTCAGATTTGTTTGGCATAGTGAATGAGTTCCAGGTACTTCAGCTTGATGCAGAGCTGACCACTTTAAATCCTACCAGCTTTCCCACTATGGAGGACTTCTTGATGAAGTTCAAATCTGTGCGCTCAGTTTTGCAGGGATGTGGGAGAAACAATATAGATGATGAGTGTATCTTCCTGATACTCTCAAAGTTGAGACGACAGTATCAGATCTTTTCTTCTACTTTCTACTCCACCATGGATGATTTGGGTACTAGACACACCATGCCTTCATTCAAGACATTCTGTGATCGGTTGACACGGGAACATGCAAAGATCCAATAGATGGATGCATCTGGCTCTTCTAGCCAAGCATTGGTTGCTCAGTCTTCATAGGGGAAACCAAAACAGAAAGCCAAACCGAAGAAAGATTCAATAGGCAATGAGTATTCCTCCAAACCTGCAAATAAAAATGATTCAAAACCTCCAGCTAACCTTTCCAAGGGTAAATCTTCTTCGAAGTCTACTGAGTCTACCTCCAAGACTAAGAAGAAATCAGTTGAGACCTATAGTTTTTGTGGAAAGGATGGACATCCTATTTCTAGGTGCTGGAAACATTTGGAGGCTTTAGAGGAAGCCATGTAGGAGCATCACATTTCATCTCCTCAGTCCACATCCTCCCCTACAAGGAAAGGTCATGCTCTTACTACACGAGCTACGACTTCTGGGCCCACCTGGATTCTTGATTCCAGTGCCTCTCACCACATGACTCACACTCAGCAGTTGGTCACCTCACTTGCTCCTTGTGCTACTTCACAGATTTCTATTGGGAACTCATCTCATTTTTCTGTTTTGGGTTTTGGTTCTGTTGCATTAGCTGGGGGTTCTCTTCAGGATGTTCTTTTTGTCCCTGACATTTCGACGAACCTATTGTCTATCTATCAGATTTTCCACTATGGCTCTGGTAAGACAGTTGAGTTCTCACCACATGATGTGGTTATTCGGGACTTACATCATTATGATTTGATTGTGGCTACTGGGAGTGTTGACACTGCATCTCAACTATACAAATTTGATGGATTTGAGTCTTCTACTGGCACAGGTTCTTGTCTTATAGCACATGCAGATTTAGTGAGAAGACTTTGGCATGAGCGTTTGGGCCATGTCAATTACAGATATCTTCAGTAGATGAGCACATAGGCACTTGTTCTTGGGCTTCCACAGATTACTTTCACTGATGGGGTTCGTCAGGGTTGTGTTCTTGGCAAACAACATAGGGATCCTTTTCCTCTTGGATGGGCTACTCGTGCTTTGGCACCATTGGAGTTGATTCATAGTGACCTCATGTCATTTACCACTCCTTCTTTCTCTAGTGCCAGATATGTGCTTACTTTCATTGATGACTTCTCCAAGCGCACATGGGTGTACTTTTTGAAGTACAAGTTTGATGTCTTTGATTCATTTCGAGTCTTTCAGACATTTGTGGAGAAGCAATTTGGTCTTTCTATTCACCGGATATGCACAGATAATGGGGGGGAGTATGTGAACCAAGCTTTTAGGTATTTTTGCTCTGAACATGGTCTTCAACAGCAGTTTTTAGTGCTCTACACCCCTCAGCAGAATAGTGTGGCAGAGGGAAAGAATAGAACACTTCGAGAGATGGCTAATTGTATGATACAGTCCAAGTCCATGGATTCATCCTTTTGGGCAGAGGTAGTCAATTGTGCCAACTATATTTAGAATCGGATGCCTCACAAGGTAGTTTGACATATGACTCTTGAGGAGGCTTGGTCTCATGTCAAGCCTGATGTATCTTCATTCTGAGTTTTCGGTAGTGAAGCATGGGCATTTGTGCTTGATGCTCAAAAGAGAGCAATGGAGTGGAAGAGCCGACACCTCATTTTTGTTGGATACTGCGAGGATGTTAAGGCATATAGGTTGTTTGATCCTGATTCTAGAGAGGTCCTATTTCAACGGGATGTCCAGTTTGATGAGCGCCTTCCTGCGGTAGATACCCCGCTTCCAGAGTCTACTTCACTTGCCACTACTCCCTCATCTCTTCCACCTTTGTTTCTGGATGATGAGGATGATAATCTTGGTGATCCCCATTTACCTCCACCACAGGATCCTCCATAGATGCCTAGATGGGCTCATGTTACAGTTGATGTTGCAGGATCTCTGGCTAGTGACCCTTCCACTTCCCATCGCACCTAGTCTCATATTACGGGTTCCAGTCTTCTGATTCATGCTATCTGTGGTGATCCTCAGACATTTGGGGCAGCGACAGGACATACTGAGAGGGACACTGCTATGGAGGAGGAGTATTCTTCTTTAATGAAGAATCATACCTAGGATCTTTGTTCTCTTCCTAAGGGAAGAAAGTGCGATGCAAGTGGTTTTGTCATACTAAGTTTGCTATCGATGGCTCTATTTATAAGTAGAAGGCATGTCTTGTTGTGAAGGGTTTCTCACATGTTGAGGGTATTGATTACACTGAGACATTTTCCCCTGTCACCAAGATGAACTCTATTCGCCTTGTCTTATCCCTCGCAGTTTCTCAGGGATGGCCCATTTTTCAGATGGATGTGAAGAGTGCTTTCTTGCATGGTGATCTTAGTGAGGAGATTTACATGGAGCAGCCTCAGGGATTTGTGTAGGATTCCTCCTTGGTTTGCAGACTTCAGCATTCTTTGTCTGGTCTCAAACAGTCCCCACAGGCTTGGTATGAGAAGATGGACTCCTTTCTACTTTCTATAGGATTCACACGCTGTCATTCTGATCCCACAGTCTACATTCAGCGCCTTGAGGATGAGGTTTTGATCCTTGTGCTATATGTCGACGATCTTCTCATCACCGGTAGCTCATCTTCTATGATTTAGGATGTTTAGCGCGCATTGATGGGGAAGTTTGAGATGACATACCTTGGTCTATTACACTTCTTTTTGGGTCTGCAGATTGTTCAGTCTCCTACTGAGATCTTTGTTTACCAGAAAAAGTATGCTCTTGACATGCTTCAGCGCTTTGATATGCTTGATTACAAGCCTGCTCCCACACCTTTTCAGTTGGGTGTTACGTTGTCTACTTCGTGCACTTTGCCTTTAGTGGATTCTACATTGTATTGATAGTTGGTTGGTAGCTTGTTGTACCTGACACACACTCATCCTGATCTCTCCTTTGTAGTTGGTCTAGTCTCTCAGTTCTCACACAAGCCTCATGAGAGTCATTGGCAAGCTACCAAGCATATTTTGAGATATATTTAGGGCACACTTATGTATGGCATTCATTAAACATCAGGGGCTCCTCACATTGTTGGCTACACTGAATCAGATTGGGCTGGTGATGTTGATGATCGGAAGTCTACTTCTCGCTTTGTTTTTTTTCTTGGCTCTGGTCCTATCACATGGTCATGCAAGAAGCAGAATGCTCACACACTTTCATCTACAAAGGTTGAGTACAGAGTAGCAGTGCATGATAGTCAGGAGATTCTCTGGCTTTGATAGTTGCTGACTGAGTTTGGCTTCCCTCCTGATCGTCCCACTGTTCTGTGGTGTGATAATAAGAGTGCTATTCACATTTCCCACAACCCGGTGGAGAATCAGCGCACTAAACACATTGAGCTTCATATGCATTTCATCCGTTAGCAGATTTAGGATGGTGTTCTCACTCTGGAGTACATTCCCACTAACGCACAAGTTGCTGACATCTTCACCTAACCTTTTGCATCTTCACACTATCTTCAGTTGCATTCTATGCTTGGGGTGATGGAAGTTGTCCTTGGGGGTTCTTTTTGAGGCTTTCCTTCCTTCATTTTTTTTCTTCAACATGTTTGTTTATCTCTTTTTGGATGGGGGTTTTTCCCACTGGTTTTTCTCCTTTATTTCTGGTTCATAGAGATTTCCCTGTATTGGGCACCTGATCAGGCCTTGTTGTCAAGACCCACTTTTACAGCTTTCATAGCTATGCTAGGTTAGCTTACCTCCTGAGCTTTGCTTAAGGGGGGGTGTTAGAGTATCTATATCTTCACTTATTAATTAGATCATGTTGATTTAATTATTAAGTTGTCTATGTACTCTTTTTTCACTTAAGCTGTCTCTTAGGTACATATAATTAATATTTCACATTAATTATATTGCGCAACCTAGCTTTTCCCTTTAGGGTTTTGTTCACCTTTAAGGTTGAACTTTTGTAATTATTATTTCATTACTTTGGAAATACATTTTTCTCTCACTTCGCTGAGATTTTTGAAACCCTTACTTCTGTCTCTTTGATTTCCTTTCAGCTACAGGTTATTTGCATGCAGGTGTTCTTGGCGATCTGTGAAGTTGGATTTCTCAACTTCTACACCTTCTCTTTCACTAGAAGTACTACTATTTTCATATGTTTCCAATCCTAGGTTAGGGGCTTCTTCATATTCTGATGTGTTTTCCTCATGACTGGATTGGATTGAATCTTTTCTCCTAGTGTTTTATTCTTATTTTCTTGGAGATGAGCTATCTATATTAGACTGGTTCTTCCTTTCTCTTCAAGACATTTTAGTCCTAGAAGCAGTTGGCATTCCACTTTCCAACTCAACTTCAAGATGGTTTATTACTCTTGATCTTGTATTCATATTGAAAAGGATGTGTATGCATATTGAATATTATTTAGCACTGATTACAAATATTTCCTTTGAGTCACCACCCAAAACAAGTTGGGAAAATATAACACAACCAACTATGAATACTATAAGAGTGACTTAGATAGGAAAACTCAACTTTAAACTGAATTAAATTTTAAAATACCAGATATTGTCTGAAGGTTCAACAAGATTTCATAAAATTCCCTAGCAGAGTCGCCAATTTGTTAGGTCTTTTTCTTGCAGGCTTTTAATGCATTATGAATTCTTAAACCTTATACTTCCAATTTCTAACGCATGCAAGACAAAGCCTAATTGATGAGGACTAATTCCTCCTTCTACTTTGAGATCCACAAGCTCAGGCGGGTGTACCTTCAATAGATTACTGATTCTCAGTATTTGTAATAGTGGATTAGGGCTTTCACTGATTGGCTATTTGTCTTTTACTGTATCAAATGATAAAAAAACTTGTAGATGACAATAATTAACTTAATACAAAGCTTTACAAGCCAAATTATGATCATAAAAATAACAAACATTAGTGAGATAAGGATCCTCATCCTTCTTGCTTTTGGAGTTGTTTTAACTCAGGAGGGCTAACCTAGTGATTCTCTCTTTAAGAAATCAATAAAATTAATTGTATTCTCTAATAAAATTACTTAAACTTATATATTCTTTGTAACTGAAAAGTGAATAATTGATTTCTTTAATATTTTGATGATGATTAACTACTTGCCAAACCCTAAACCAGTGCTTAATTCTTGGGCAAAGAGTCAATATCAAATATAAATCCACAATAAACTGATTAATGAATACACATACAGTTTGGATAGAATTCCTTTAAATCTACCTTGTCACTCCCACACCCCTGTATCAGCTCCTTACACCAATGTTTAACTCTCTGGAATCACTTATAAGAATTACTCTCTTCTTGAAAGAAACTTACAAGTAATTGCAGAATCACCTTGTAACTAGTATATTTAAGATGCCTTACAAATTAAACATACAAGAGCTTAAATAGAAATATAAAGAGACAAAAAATGATATAGAACATAAATTTCAATATATTTTATTAATATGTTACTACTTCAAATACATTAAAAAGGACTAAAAGCATAAGACTCAGACAAAATTGAGAAGTCTGCCTTGCAATTGTATATTTCACAATCCTTACAAATATGTTCTTTCTTGCTATTTATAGAGTCTTAGCCATCTTGGAATCCTTAAAGACTAAGGATGCAATAAGCTTCAGATGGCTTAGACCTAACCCTAAAAGATACTACAAGAAAAAATACAATAAGACCTTAAGCAGTGGAAAGACAAAATAGGAAGACAATCAGATTTGATCATACAATCTTTGATTGCTGGTACCTTTGTCTGTAGATATTCTGGATAGCCTCAAATATTTTTTGTGAGATCTAGTGACCACCAATATAGGCTAACCTACAATAGTCTTTCTGATGACTAACCTTGCTATTCTCATAGATCAGGTGCAATGTGTATCTTCATTCCTCGTCCAATATGTCCAAGTCAATTGCTGCAGGCTTTTTTTTCTTGGGCTTGGTGAGAACATCTAATGCTGCAACTTTTGCCTATGTAGGCCCACTAAATCTCTGAATGCTTTGTAATTGTTCCTTTTGTATTTATCATCTGGCATCTATAATACTCTTGACATCTATAACAAACTTATTAAAGTATGTTTTGGCTTTGAATGCCTCATCTAAGGTCTTATTAAACCTTTCCATATCTAATTCACCACTAACATATATAAATGCCTCTTTATTAGGAAGTAACGTATCAAATTCACTTCTCCATACTTCAATTTCCTTAATCTCATCATTATCTCCCTTTATTGGAGGAAAACATTTATTGTAATCTGAGCCAAACATGTTGAACCTAGCCTCAATCTGATTTGCCTTGCCCTTGAAGAATGTCAAAGTAACCTCAATCTGCTCAATTTCCTCACCCACTTGTGTCATAATCTCAAGGAGATCTTCCCTAAGTGACCAAGTTCCAAAATAAGGGTTCAAAGTTGAAACATAATTATTTACCTCTATTTCTAGACCAAGAAACTTGTTGTAAGCACTGTATACTAGATCAACTTTGTTTTTCAGGGCATTGATCCTATGTTGTGAGATATTTCTCAAGCCTTCAAAAGCCTCTTTAATTTGATCTATGTCCTTCTACTATGTTTCCTTATCAATATCCCCTAAATCCTTAGTTTGTACTAGTGCATCCACCACTTGCTTAGAATCAATAGGAATAGTCTCAGGGATTTCTTGTAGTTTCAAATTTAATTCTGTTACTAGCTTCTCTAATGCATTGATCTTTATAAGACATAGTTCCCTATCCTTCACTACATCACTTTCTTCATCAAACAATTTCTAATATCTCTTTGACATATGTTCAGCTTTAGCTTCATTTATATAAGCAAAATGTGTAAGGGCCTATGATATTTCTAAATTTCTAGTGTTATGAATAGACCATATGATCTTAACCCCATCCATTTTTTCTTGTACATTAATAAGTGAGGGCTTCTGAGTCTTGGGAGCTAGAGCCCACATGGATAAAGTTTGGGATTGTGCATTATATCCACATTCCCTGATCATTTCTCCCATCGGTGTCTCTAAAGACAATTTTATATCAGGTTAACTTCTTATTTGATCTATGATAAAAGCTGATCCCAGATCCCATCCTTCAACCAGTAGCATCCCACTAGATTTAACCAATTGTCTATCTTCCTCTGGTGTCATGGTTTCTATCTCAGGATTATATTCCTGCAGAGCCTACAAGGCATCACTTGGCACTGATTTACCTCCTGCTAATTACAATTGTGATCCCACTTGTTGTTTCTTTGCCTAGATCAAGAAGTCCTTAAATTCTTTGGTTTTAATGAAATTTTGATCACTCAATAATTGCTCTTGCTGAAGCTCTCTTTCATCCTGACATAGTCAAAGTAGCATTTGAACATCTTCTTCTTCATCTTCTCTTTTCTTCTTTCCTTCCTTTATTAATTATCATGAGCTGATGGTCATAAGCTATATTTCTAGTGATTAAAGCACTCACTTTATCTTTTTCTTCTTCTATGTCTTAACATCAGAAGGCTCCCCTATTTCCACTTTTTGTTTCTTCTTGGGAGGTTCACCAGTCACCTCAGCCTCATGTTCTTGAGTTAAATCCATTATATTTTCCTTTGTTTATGGTCGCTGATCCATTGGAGGATGGCTATGCATTTAATAGCTACTGTCACTATACTCTAAAGAAGAGTGTTTGTTATGACCTCTTTCCTTATCTTCTATTTGCTCCTCCAGCTGGTTACACAATGTTCCATAAGATTCTATCATCTTATCAAGTCTTTGTAAATAAGGAACATCTAGGAAGTAACCCTCAAAAGGGATCCCTTTCTTCTTGATTTTTTATTCTAGATCCATTAGCTCTTGGAACTTATCAGCCCTTCTTACAACTTCATCATCCTCTAAGATGTTCCTTATAAGATCCTCCTCTACATAGTATTCATGCACTTTAGTATTTGGAATAGTTGGTGTCAAGAGTTTCCTTGCACTAAATATGAAACCCTCTATGTCAACATACCTGTATAGGGCTATGTTCATTCTAAAATGACCGAACAATCTATTTCCTGAGGTCAATTCCCTCTTGCCAATTGTGAAGCCATAAGCTTTAAATGGCCGAGGTGTAAAGGTACCTTTTTTTTGTGAAGCCAGATGCTCCTTATCAGTCAACATTAGTTGCCAAATGAACTCCATAACAACAATCCTTGGTGGCACACGATATGGTAGTATATGGGGTAGCTGGGAGCAACCATAAACCTTTATCAAAGTAAAATCCTTATTGTAGTAGAAATCTCCCTAGTTGTGGTATCCTGTCCACTTGTCCACAAACTGACAAGGCCTCAGAAGCTGCAATACCTTAATTGGTAATCGTGTCATGTTGACTCCCAAACAACTTAATGTTGGATACACCATCCAATTATGAAAGGCATAGAATTCATTTTCCCTTGATGTATAATTCCACACCCTCAACCAAAGTTGTATAGGGCTTTATTGGCCTTGGTAGAATCTCCTGGGTCTCAAATTTTAAAAGTCCATGATATTAAAACTATAAAAAAAAATCAAATGCATCAATAAAGAATACTGCAAGAATTTAGGGCTAGGCTCCTTCTTCTGAATGTCTACAAACCCTTGATGCATTCAGTCAATCACATACTAGATATATTCATAATTTGTGCTGACATGTGGACTCTAAAGATCCAAAACATTCATCAGAATATCAAAAGATACCCTATCACTACCCCCATCAACTCCTAGAACTCTACATAATCTATAGGAAATATATTTCATATAAAAAGCTAAATCATTGTAGAAATATGGTGCAGTGTAATTAGGAATGCCCACTATGTAATTTATGGTATTCTTGGGCACATGACCTTGTATCAACTTAGCCACAACGCATGCCTCCCTTGTATACCTAGCTGCCAATGCTTTTGGGTCTATCTTTGTAGTGTAGGGGTTGTAAATGTTGAAGGCTTTTATAAAAGATGCCTTATCTAGAGTAACTAGGGCTGACTCATCATTCTTCTTGATGGTCTTAGGGATGGTATCATACCTACTAGCCAACTCGAGAAATAAATCTACATCTACAAAGATGTCTGGTACTATCAATTCGACTAACCCTGATGTCCAAGGGTTTGAAGCAGGAACATGACCATCGCTATTTTTATGAAAGTAATTGAAAAAAAGGTATCCAAAAGCATCAGGAGTCCTATCATCTCTACAATATAAAATATATCACCATGGTATTCATCATTTCCCTTTTTTCCCTGATTAGTCCCTGGTAGCAGAGCCACAAATTCATCAGAGTAATTCATTTTTCCTTTTCGATCATCTTCAGCGTCTTTACTCTTTCCATTGGTTGAAGCCACACTTACTGGTGAATCATCTTTTCTACTCTAATCTGAACAACGTTGTTCAAACTCTTGTTTCTTCACACTACAATCTAGAAAATTTTGTTCTTCTGAAAGCACTAATCACTCATGTAATTCTTAGCTCTGTATTCTGAAACTTTGGTAAACTGAAATGAGCAATGACAATGCTTATTTATTTATGAGAAATAAATGCACCAGTCTATTCGATATCATGAATTTTTTATTCAGTGACTTATGAAATTACTCTACATGCTTTGATATCAATTTCTCTTATCCACGGTGCCTGAGGTTGACAGGCGATCAATTTTGAAAAAGGCCAATCAGGGTAATCATGAAACCTTATTTTATGCAAAATAAATTATATGCTTGATATGATTGGCTCACATTATTATAGCTTAGAAACTTCATACATGTTGTCACAATCCTTTTGTTTTAATTGGCTATAAATTGTACATCATGGCACGAGACAAAAAATCTTAACCTTTATCTTACTTTTACTCCAGTTCTCTTTGGTGACCGTGACTGTTCTATCTCCTTGTCACTGAGAGTTAGCCTTAATTCCAGTTTTATCATGAGATTTAAAGAACACCATGCGATCTGAAAACTATCAATGGTTCAGATTCTTCATATTAACCGTGCTTTCAACTTAACTTAACCTTCTTTCTTTTATATATTACGTGACTATCGAAACTTGAAGTCGCTGAGAGTTTTGGCTTACTTTTCCATGTCTTAGCTTTGGTGAGCTTGTGAGACTTCGTGATTGAATGAATCTCTTAGTTTTTGAAAGTTTTATGTAACTCAGAGTTTAATTTGAGATTAAATGCTAGCCCTCCGATCTTTCTTGCATTCAATGGTTGGTGTTAAGTCTCTCAATCTTGATGTACTTTATGAAATCCTTCTAAGATTATGCACCTTCCCTTGATTCATTCATCATCTTACGGTCTGCGTTAAATCTTAGGAACTTTTATCACTTTCATCCAGCGATTAAACACCAACTATAGGATCATCTTTGAATCGGATGGTAGTCACTAGATCTCTTAGGATTTAACTTAACTCTTGTTTCCTCTTGAGATCTCATAACTGAATGAAAATCAAACCAAGCTTTAACTGTGATTTGTTTGCAAGACTTTGCAACTGAAGAAACTCAAAGTCGCCAGACCATTTCTTAACTCCAAGGTTTCATTGGAGACTTTGCGTGAACCACAAGATTTGAATCTGAATCAACAGTGTGTGTTAAATCTCACAATCTCTCAAAGCATATTATTTTTCTCATAAGATAATGCGACCAAAGAATTGCGTTGAATCTCAAAATAAAAAGGAATATTCGGTCAGTTTTAAGAGACTACACGATTAACTTAAAACATGAAAATGATCACATGACTTAAGTGATTTGAATTTATGAAAAAGGTAACTGCAAATTAGAAATCAATTATGAAGAACTAGGGTTTTCTCTTGATATGAATGAAAAATGACCTAGGACCTAGGGTTTTACACATTTTATTGATAGCACTTTGGTCAAGAATTGACATTTTATGCAAGAACATCATTGGGAACACAAATAGTTTATAGCAAGATTTAAAAACTGAAAATACAACCAACAGAGCACATTGAGATGAACAAAAAAAATTTTAGAGAGAGAAAACTGCAAAAAAAGATTTTTCATCAAGTCAACACAACCAGTGAGAGGCATTTGGCAACCAAGGGAATTCATGACCGCGTTTGTTCATCAATAAATGCAAACTCTATCTTTCAAAAATGTCATAAAATAAAGGAAGTAGAGGAAACTCTTTCCTTATATGAGAGAAAGCTCACCAAGATGAATCAAACAACAACCAAAATGATAGGTCTTGGTTTTCCGAGTTCTGGTCCTAGTAACTCATTAACAAATTTCTTTGGAAGAGAAGCTTACAAAAAAATTTGGAGGACACAATGGGGACTGATTTAGGCAAGCTTCCTTAGGGCACAACTCATGAAGGCATTGCAAAGTGCATCAAACCATTGAAAATTTTGAATGTATTATTGGAAGGATCATTTCTTTCAAGTCACTCTAACAAGCATGGATGGATGATGAGGTTGCAGGTCATTTACTATAACTTGACAAATATTGACCTTCCAAATGATGCAGAATGGAGCATACTAAACAAACTAGCAAAATCATCTCATCAATCATAGTATGTGAAAGTACTTTTATTTTCAATCATCTCTATATTATTTTTCCAATGACTTGAATTGAGTTTAAAGTAATAAGTTTGAACTCTATTTTTTTAATAGGATCAATGTAGCAGATGTTATAATGCTATTGCTAATTTACTAAACCGAACTATCAAATGCAGAAATGTACAACTATAGAGATGTTGTACTAGTCTTGAATCTTACTGGTTTTGATTTTGAGACTTCACATTAGGCAAATTGACCTAAAGCTATTATTGCTCCCTTGTTTCTATAAAAGGGAATTCAAGGTCATTTGCTAAGGGTAATGAAGTTGAAATTGGGTATTGACTCTTGAGTCATAATTCATTGTCAATTCATTTTTGCAAATAGAATCACACAAAGTTGTGTTCTTACTACTATTAATGAATGAATTGTTACATTGTGTCATATTTGTAAATAAATTAATGAGAATCTCTATTTCTAAGAATTGTATCATATGAATTTCTATGTTTAAAAAGAAAAAAATTTAAGAATTGTACCATATGAGCTGAATAATGCAAATGAAAACCATTATTAATTATACAATTGATTACATTATCAACCAAATTCATGTTTTTGACATTGGAATATGATATTATGCATGATTGATGATGAGATATAGAAACTGATAGTATACTACAACAAAAAGTTTAATGAATACCTAGGACCTACTACTTCTACAAAGGTTCAAGTTGCCACATCATATCATTATCGGGATCATCGGATTAATCACCATCAACTTTATAGCTTCCTTGATTCTTTGATATGTTTTCTTCACTTTGCATACCTCCACTTAACTGAAGTTCAACGCTAGTGTTGGAGCTCTAAATTTTTGGCAAAATTTGGATTCCTATATAGTGATAAAAATCTAAAAATTGCATCCTAAACTCCATGCCCAATAATTGATGATATGATGAAGTAAATGAAATGGGATAAAAGTATAGACCTTATGGAAAGAAATATTGTCAATTAGTTTCAAAACACTTATTCATTTAGTGTTACCAGAGTACACAGTGTTAGCCGAGTATATAGCGTCACCCGAGTGTTCAGTATCACCCGAGTGGCAGTTTGAAGCCGACTTTGCATATATTTTTGAATATATATTTGTTAATTGCAAGCTGACTTACAATGTTATTTATTGGATATATATATATATAAGATAGTTTTTTTATCCAATTGTAGAGAAGAATATGGATATAGTATGAATGTATAATCATAATATGATATGATTATGCGAATGGTAGTTTGATTCAAAGTGTTTCAAGACAACAGAGAATTATCTATCACATTCAGGTGATCAGTTATATTTCAAAGAATCTTATTCAGCAATTACAGTTGACAAAACAGATCATCAATTGGCTCATTCTCACAGGTGGATCAGAAAAATTCTTTAACAAGGTGGACCTAATAGTCCATTCTTTAAATCTCTTAACAGAGTTGCATTACTCATTGTATTATACAAAATCCTTTAAAAAGGTAGACCTAACAGTCCTTTCTATGTTCCTAACAGGGCAGACCATTAGAAGTGGTCATTGTAAGCTCTAACAGGATAAATTTATATTGCAGTACTAAATCTTGTGGGTATCATCCCCACCACAGTTTTACTTTCTTTTGCAAGGTTTTTGGGTAACCAAATATTGTGTTATGTGTTGTATCTGATTCTTTACTTTCAAGTTATACGCATGAAAACAAATAATATAATCTAATTGTGGACTATAAGGATTATGTTTTATTAATTCCTGATTCACCCCTCCCCCCCCCCCTTCTCAGTGATTGGGCACATCATATAATTCCAACAATTGGTATCAGAGCATTGGTTCTCTTATCAGAAGTTTTACAGCTTGAGAAAAGATCAGAGGATATGCAAACATACAAACTAGAGAAATCCATTGAGAATGAAAAGATAGATCTTAAAGTGTCCATGGATCATATCATAATACTTAAGGAGCAGTTCTCTCTTTCCCTAAAGAGAAGAAAAGAACTAGCAGTACATCTAAATGACAAGAACTATATAGAAGAAAGAATTGAAGAACTTTGCAAAGATAGGAGCTTAGAAGAAGCTAATGCAACCATTGAAGACTTGCTTGCAAAGAATCTCAATTTACATGAGTAAGTCAGAAAGTTAAAAAAAGAACAAGAATTTCACTCAATCAGAATGTCTGAAGTCATGGAACTAAAGAACAAAGAAGAAGATGACAAAAATAGAGCACAAGAAGATAAAATACTATTGAGTACAAGATTAGAGGAAAACGAAAATGAAATCCAACACTTATCACTTTAGCAAGCTGATTTGGTAAGTCAACTCAACAATGCAACACAAGAAGTTGTCAACCTAAGGACAAAAAATGAAAGACTGTAGAACAATCTCAATACTGAAAAGAAAACAAATGAAAGTATGGTAAATTCACAAACTAGCATGGATCAGGCAACAAAACTGAGAAATCATGGACAGACTAGATTAAGATATACTGAACAAGGTGAATCCTCACAACAAGGAGCTCAAAGGAACAACATACCTAAATGCAATCATTGTGGCAAGACAGGGCATACATAAAATAAATGTTGGAGCAATGGAAGGTCAAAATTTCATGGTAAATGCTATGACTACAAAAAACATGGACATAGAGAAAGTGAATGCAAAGAGAAACCTAAGTTTGAAGGGAAATGCTACAAATGCAACAAACAAGGTCATAAATTTTCCGAGTGCAGAACTAAGAATTGGAATCCTGCTGAACAAATCACCAAGACAATTTTTGGTTGGGATTACAACACCTGGTACAAATGTTGTCACTATGGTGAATATGGACACATTGGTGCAAATTGTGTGAAGACTCACTTCAGAAAAAGAGATCCTACTAAGAGATGTTATGTATGTAAACAACTCAGTCATCTTAGCAAGAACTGTATGAACAGAGAAAAGGTTGATACTGGTTTTGAGAATGGTAAAACCAAAGTCTCAGAAATCAGAGCTCAGATGAGAAAGCAATGGGTAAGGAAATCCTCAGACAATTCAGATCAAAGCAATGAAGGATCTAATGACACCCTAAATAGTGAGATGGGTGGATCCATCATTACAAAATAAGAAAGCAAGGAGATGATTGGAACTGTGCAATAACAAGCCATCTTATATCAGTTCCAGGCAAGAAATATGGTTCATATCTGCATATTGATGCATGAGGACATATTGTAGTTCAACCCGAGTCAGAATGTCAGTTACACCCAAGTAACTCTAGCTCACCCGAGCTGAGTCGGGCATTGTTGATAAATGAAAAATTAGGTCAACCCGAGCTTCCGAGTGAATCTTGGAGAAACACCTGAGTCCCACCAGCTACTATGTACAGAGCATTTAATGAAATACCCTAAAGATTGAAAAACTCTTATATATGAATGATTGTGAAGAGTATTGTCTATAAAGCTTTCAGTTTACTAGTCAATTTAGAGCCTTAGAAATTCTATGTGAATTTATGATTGAAAGTGGAGTTTGATTATTTCGTTCAAGCAATATGGCATCCACTTCTAGCAGCAAGGTTAAGAAAGGTTCGAAGATGAAAGTAAGGAATACAATTTGTGACCATCCCCTATTCAAGCTTCATCTAACAGTTGCAGAGGAAATAGACTCGATGGGAGCTCATTCCCTAATCCCTCTAAGAGTTTTACTGGTCAATGACATTCACATCTTCTATCATTGCAATAGATAGGAGCTTGAAACTAGTGAGATGAATCAAACATATGAGAATTTATGCACAAATGGGAAACAGAAGCCCAAGAATAAACACCTCAAAACCAAGGGTTTGACACATATTATGCATATGTTGAGGGACTTCCAGACAAAGTGGATGAGATATGTTCTTAGTCATGTTCATGACATGCAACTATGGCTAGATCATCATGTGAAGATCACCAAGAAGATAATTCACCATGTTACTAGATTCCCTATGCTAGAAAAGCCAAAAGCTACCAAAACCCTAAATAGGGATGAACTAGTAGAGTTAACTCTTGCTGAGTGGGACGACAGGGGCATGAGACTCAACAGAGTAACAAACATGGAGATGAAATTTGGCATTCATGTGATAGCACACAAGATTTACAGCTCAAGAAGACCCAATAGTGTTGCATGTGAAGCTATTGACCTAGCCTACAAAGTTGTCAAGAAAAATTTGGTATTTGACCTAGCATAATTGCAACTCACTCAATTGAGAAAGAACATAGAGAGAATTCGAGTATCAAAAACCAATTCATTTAAGTTTGGTTCTCTTCTAATTTGCATTCTATTTTATGTTGAGAAGTTCTTTCCCTCCAAAGGAATAGTACTATGGAAAAAAGATAGACCAATCATTCATCAAATTAATGATTTCATAGCTGAGATGGGAGATAATTTTGATAGTATCATGAATGGATACTTTGAAAGTTTCAAACATAAAATGCAAAGTAGATATAGGATTCCCAAAAAACTAGTTGAGAAGTACAAAGAAGAAATATGTTTTCTAGTTGATTGTGACAAAGTGTATATACAAGCAATAAAACCTAGGGTTGCATGGGTAGAAACCTTTCTATATGAAGTTAATAATGAGGAAACTAAAGATATCATAGAGGCTCTTGTGATTGAACCTGTCAATCCAAAGGCACCCTACTTTGGAACCTATGAGGAAGCTAAGAGAATAATATCTCTATAAATTGAGATTCCTAAGATATTAAAGAGAGGAAGAAAGAGACTTGATACATTCAAGAATAAGTATGGAAAGACCTTTGACTCTCCTTCAATATATGAGAGCAAAGAGGAAACAGTTAAAATAGAGGAAATTGAATCTAACAAGGAAGAAATTGATATTAATCCTCTACAGAAGAAGAGGAAGACAACACCTAAATAGAAGAAAGAAAAAGGCACTACTCCTGGTGTCACCCTGAGAAGATCTAGGAGAAAGCTTATATTAAGTGATGAAGAGGATGAAGATGAAGAAGATACTATGGTATTCACAAAACCCACACCCACACTTGATCAAAAGATCAAAGACCTTAAAGAAGGAAGAGCATGAGTTCTTTGAAATAACTGAAGTATGCTTCTAGGATAGAAGAAGAGAAGAAGAAAATTGAGAAAGTAGTGGTGGAGAAGATGGCAAAGTGGAAATATGACCCTTTCAAGTTGAAGAGTTATATGAAAAAGGCTTATTTAAGGCAATCTCTATTCCCTGGAAGAATGCATTACAAATTGAAAGGGATATAAGGGAAGAGACATTGAAGCAGGTCATGCCTACAATGAAAGGCAAAGAAGTGAAAGAGGCCTTAAGAAAATATGAGAATAATCACACCCCCGGATTCAGGAAATTTCAAATATTGAACAAAAATATAGAAGAAGTATCTCCACATGCCATATTAGTGTGGAAATCAATATTTGGGATTGCAGAAGGCAATGTGAAGGAAGAAGTACCGAGTACAGACCCTCCACCACAAGGAAATGATGACCCTCTACCCAAGGTACAGACTATTGAAGAGTCCAACGTAGAGCAGATTGAAGTTGAGGTAATGGAATCACTAACCCAATCTCCCATACATAGTATAGTGACTCCTAGCAAATACAAAGTTGCAGAATCTACATCAGGACAGATAAAACTCGAGCAATAGGCTCCTCTTACTATTGAGACATGCACACTCGAGTCAATGAAAGGAAAGGTAGACATTTCTACTTTTGATTCATCAGTTAGTATTGATCCAACAATTGGTAATACAAAGATCAATGACCTAATTGGATTGAATACTGATACTAAGGATAAGGAAGATAAAGGTAAGGAAATTGTTCCTTCACCGAGTCCTAAGTCAGAGGCAGCAATAACTGATGAGATAGATTTGGATAAAGAGATTGTGATTCCTAATTTGGATCTATCCAACCTATATGTAGAAAAAATGGACATCTTGGGAGAACTATGGAAGAAGAGGGCCTTATAGAAGAAACTTAGAAAAGAAAGACAAAGGAACAAAGTACTTGAAGATGTAAAAGGCATATTTGTAGATGCTTTGCAGATTGAAGTCAATGAAAGTGACTCAATAATGGACCAACTTGTTGACATTGTCCACAAGTTCAACACAGACATGAATGGTCAGAAGAAGTTACTTGAGAAGGTAGAGAAGAAATTTGAGAACAAGGTTCTAGAGAGCATTGCAAAGAAGATTGTAATTGACCAAGTGTAGCTTACACAGATTATCAGCACTTTAGAAACCACTGTGAAAAATGTGGTAGAATTATTTGTAAATTTGAGTGACTCCTCCAACTTTACCATGGAAATTAGGAATAAGACAGTAAAGATAGATACTGACATGAAGGAAAGTGCAAGGCAGTTAGAACTTGACCCGAGCACTAGTTCTTCTCACTTCAAGAAAGTAAAATATCTTACTAATTTACAGGCTGAAGTGTTGAGAGAAGAATCAAGAATTAGAGAATCTCTTACAACCATCTAGATCCAATTTCTACCACATATGGATGGAGTGCAGAAACGTATAGCACATGCTAAAATTCTCATCCATTAAAACAACTTCTCAGTTGTCAAGCTGGTGATAGAGCTATCTGCGGAACTACAAGTTGAATTGCACATCTTGAAGGTGCTACAAGATAATTGGGACAACACTCTGTCTCAAATTTTGATGGTACATAGTGATTTTCTATCCTACTTCGGGATAATCCTGTAGATGAAATTCCTTTTTGGCATTCTTGTAAAAAACAAGGGGGAAATATCATTGTATAAGAGGGAGATATCATTGTAAATATCACATGTACAGAGAATAGTAGAGAAAATATATGTTACAATAACAATTTTGAAAAATACAAAAATAGAGTTAGTTAGACACAAGCAGCAGAGCAAGTGTCAAAACCTGAGCAATTTGTAAGGGGGAGTTTTGACATATCAGAAGCAGAGTTTAATGATAAGTGTTTTTGTCACTAATGCCAAAGGGGGATATTGTAGAGCTTATGGCAAGACATATTGTCAATTAGTGTCAAAACACTTGGTCGTTCAATGCTACTCGAGTACATAGTGTCACCTGAGTATATAGTGTCACATGAGTGTTCTGTATCACCTGAGTGATAGTTTATCACCTAAGTAGTCTTTTGGACCCGAGTGACAGTTTGAAGCCGACTTTGCATATATTTTTGAATATATATTTGTTTATTACAAGTCGACTTACAATTTTATTATTGGATATATATATATATATATATATATATATATAAGATAGTTTGTTTATCCAATTACAAAAAAGAATATGGATATAGTATGAATGTATAATCAGAAGATGATATGATTATGCGAATGGAAGTTTGAATCAAAGTGAAGAAGTGTTCAAGACAACAGAGACTTATCTATCGCATTCAAGTGATCACTTATATTTCAAAGGATCTTATTCAGCAATCACAATTGCATAGAGAAGATCATCAACTAGTTCATTCTCACAGGTGGATCATCAAAATCATTTAACAAGGTGGACCTAATGGTCCTTTCTCTAAATATCTTAATAGAGTTGCATTACTCATTGTATTATACAAAATCCTTTAACAAGGTGGACCTAACAATCCTTTCTATGCTCCTAACAAGGTAGACCATTAGAAGTGGTCATTGTAAGCTCTAAAACTCTAAATTTATACTGAAGTACTAAATCTTGTGGGTATCATCCTCACCCCAGTTTTACTTTCTTTTGGAAGGTTTCTGGGTAACCAAATATTGTTTTATGTGTTGTATCTAATTCTTTACTTTCAAGTTATATGAATGCAAACAAATAAGCTAATCTAATTGTGGACTATAAGGATTAAGTTTTATTGATTCCTAATTCACTCCCCCCCCTCTCAATCATTGGGAACATCATATAATTACAACAAAAACAACATATTACTTTTCAATTAAAAGTTGAGCGATTAGGGAAGGAAGCTCTGTGATAGGAACAATGAAAATTCTGCAAGAAAAGGTTTTAGAGATGCTAGAATTTCAACCTGCTATAAAGATGATGTCTACAGAGAATGAAAATGATCCAATATTGCAAATCTAAAAAAGACCCAGTTCGTAAAATCATATTTCCTATCTCTAGTAAAAATATTAAGTTTTTACAATCTGATTTGGGTTGTCTGCCAAAGCCAAATCCGAAAGATAGGTAGTTATTAGTTAGGTAGTTGATTAGTTTTTTCTCAAAAGTGTTTTCTAAATTTTAATGAAAAATGATGTCTTTTCACCCTAAATGGGGTATGGAAACTATTCAACCACATATATGTGTGGTGTAAAATGTAATCATGAAAGGAGAAACACATTGTATAATAGAATTTGATCACAATTACAACATGAACTTCAATGTACTAGTTTTTCATTATCAATAAAGATAAGTGCTCTTCTTTTTATTTGTGGTTATAAGTTATATGTTTTCAATTAGTCTTTTAAATATTCTATTGTATTAGAGTATTTCACTATGTTGAATTCTCTAAGTATCATAATTCAAAATTAATATATATAGTTTAAATATCAATTGAAAGATATGTGTATCTTCTCTTGTTTTTATCGGTCTCTTAATTTGAGTTAAATTCGATAAGATTAGCTGTATAGATTGATTTGAATTATAAGTCAAGTGGAAGCCTTTGAAGTTATAGTCTTTCTTTATTAAAAGTAAGTTTTTAAAACTGTCTCTGATTGTACATATGATTGAGAATTTTTTGACTCTATAGCCCAATTTTTTAGAAGGCACTGATCTAATCATTATTTTGAAATTTTTATATTGGTTCGTGCTTTGTAGTTTGTAGATTATTAAATCATTTATTTCAAAACCTTACAACTAGGATCTTAGTGATTATCAGTTTAGTTAAGTTTTAAAATAAAAATTATCAAGAGATTCGTTGTTTTCCTCCAAGGATCATTCACCATCTTGGGAGGAACTTTGTTTGTTGTGTACACAGTTGCGTGACATTAAAAATTTGATAGTTCAAAGTGAAATCAGGCTACTAGCCTAGGCTTGTTTAAGCCAAAATTGTAGAGGTATCAAGTGGTGCATCACCATTATACCTATCATTTGGCCAAAAGTGATCCATCATTTTTGGGCACCAACAAATTGGCGACTCTACTGGGGAGAGTTGCTCACAATAAGTATTGTGAAGTTACACAGAGTTTTAGATTTTGCATATCAGACAACAGTTATACCGGTTTTGTTTGAAAGTACACTTTGCTAGAAGGACGAATCCAGAAGACCAGAAAATCAACATTTTTCTTGAAAGAGGTGGCGACTCTATTTGGTAAAACTTTTCAGTCAGTGACTCTACTAAGGGAGAAGACTCAGAAAGAGATGATAGTTTTCTTCTTTGAAAAGGGAGACAATTTTGTTTCAGGATGTTTCAACCATTTCAAAGAAGACCATTTATTCCAAATGGCATCAGGCCATTGGATCTTAGGATATTTCAGTGCATCCCAAATATTTTATCCCCAAAACTTTCACAACTTCTACCAAGGTTCCTTGGAGAATGGGATGAATCATCACTGCAACACTTGGATGCATTTTACATATTTATAGAAGATTATGAGATCTATGTAGAATATCAGGTGATGAGATTATTCAGTAGGACTTTAAGGGACTATGCACAAAAAGAATATGAATCACTACCCACACAATGTATCTCATAATGGAGACAGTTTGAGCACAATGGTTTCTTGATATGTTTCATGATGTCAGTAGTGAAGAAGGTAACATGTGTTATGAACAATATGAAGACCGAAGTTGCAGCATGGAAGAGTGATGCAGGAGCATCTTGGGTGTAAGGGAAATCTTGCATCACCCAAAAATATGTATTTTTTTCTATTCAATAAGGGCTATTTTGTACAAAGCTGCTATTTTTGTAAACTTACTATTTTTAGTAAGTTGGTCATTTGAACTCAGAATGTTCTAATTTTCCAGGTGAAGGTTCATCTTAGTCATATAAGAATGCCAGTTGAATTTCATTGCCAGATCATCTGTATTGGCGAAG
>MU228177.1:1604089-1644324 GCA_018584345.1 Thuja plicata
TGCACTCATGTGCCTTGTGTCCTTTCTTTTGACATTTATAACAATTACCAATAAAAGTAGATTGTGCTTGAGAAATACCTTTCATTTTGCTTCTGCAAATATTTGAGGTGTGGCCTGGTTTTCCACATTGATTGCATGACAGCTTCTTGGATCTTGGGGTTGTGAAAACATTCCTCTGATCTGGTTGATTAGAAGATTCACCATTCTTGTTGTATCCTAATCCTGTGTAGTTTTTGACTCTTCTCTGTCCATCAAGAAAATCATCCATCCTTTTGTTTCTATCTTTAGCCTTTTTGATCAATTTGTTGTGTTGATTCTGGACTTTGATTTCATGCTTCAATTTTTCATTCTCTTCTCTTAGCTCACCAATGATCTGTATTCTTTCAATGAGTTATGTATTTAATCTATTTGCTTCTTGACTCATAAGAATAATCTGGTTGGTAACCTCATGGTGATGCTCAGTAAGTCTTTGAATCTCTGATTCTTTCTCTTGTAGCTTCTCTTTTATTTTCCTCCTATCATCAATGGCTAGTGTTCTTTCATTTTTAGCTTTTCTTGCATCATTCATGACATCAATCATTTTTACCATTTGAGTCTCTTGACCATTTGTAGCATCTTGATTTGATCTGTCAAATGTAGATTGACCTCTTGCAGACTTGTAATTTCTTCTACTGATGCGTCTGAAGCTTTTCTCATTGATGATTCTGTTGTATCAAAGTAATCTTGTATTTCCAATTATTTGTAGTCTTTCTCATTCAGCCTGGTTGCCATAATCTTTCTTTCATCAAGAAGTTTTCTTAGTTTGATTCTTTCCTCTTTATATTGCTCATAGTTTATTTGTATTGTAACTACTCATTCTCAATATTCATGTCCAGTCTGTACTTTTCCATTTCTTCGATCTTTTCTCTTAAGTCTTTAAGCTTTTCAATAAAGAGACTTAGCTCTGATACCAATTGTTGGAATTATATTGGAATGATGTACTGAGAGGGGAGGGGTGAATCAGTACCTCAAAAAATTTTCTTGGTTAGCCCATTAACCCTTAATCATCAGTTTGTGAATTATCTTATCCAACTATTCTTCTTTCTTTATTTATATGCAATCATATCATAAGTTCTTTAATATGTAACCATAAAAGAAACATTAATGAAAATAGATAACACATGACACAAGATATGATATTGCAGAAAACTCCTGTTAGGAAGTAAAAACTATGGTGGGGATTGTTACCCACAAGACTTCACTATCTACAGATAAGAAGGGGCTGGTTAAGGCTTAAAATTGGTCACTTATGATGACCTACCCTGTTAGGAGTATTACAGTGGAGACCTATTAAGATCTACTTCGTTTGAAGCTTTATCAACATTGTTAAGTGTGCACTCTGTTAAGAAATTTGTAAAGAACAGTTAAGTCCACCTTCTACAAAAGGATTTTAGATGTGATACACTTGTTAGAATGCAACTACATAATTCTTTGATCTGATGATGTATGTAATCTCTAATAGCTGATAACAGATCCAATAAAGCTTCTTATGTATAAGTAATCATCCTTCCATGATTGAATAATACCTTTGTCTTCTCGTCGGTAGCCTCTGTGTGTTCTTGACAATTAATATGATCTATTTCTAAACTTTGCATGAATTCTACCTTCTTCTCCTTAGATGCTCATCATGGCTATCGACAATAATGAATTCATATCTCACAATTGATTTGAACATCTATTTATACTAGATTTTGGCTCAATTCTTATTTCACGCTTTGCAAGTTAACTCTAGATCCAAGGTTTACAACTTGACTTTGATCTTTAGTTAGATATGTTTTAGATCTGTTAGGATGCTTTAAAACATTTACATAAAGCTTCCTTGACCCTCAAGTTATGATTTAAAACAAATTAAAACTCTAAATATAGAATTACATTGCTTTATCTGACGTGTAAAACTCAGATCCACTATTTGTGGGTTCTCTAACTGACTATCGGTTCTGACGATTGATTTCCTTTGTCATTGGTGTTCCTTTCTTAAACTGGTCATCGGGTATGCCTTTTCTGTTCCATCGATTTTATTCTCAAAACTGTGTCATCGGTGATGATCTCAATATTATGTTATTGACCCGTCGGTGATGTCCTGTTCACTTCGTCGGTGCAACACTTGTTAGTGTTCGTCGGTCAATTCCATACTTATCATTTTTTCATGACCTTTGTGTTCTATTGAGTATGCTCACTATTTGCCAGTAATTCTAGTAGTCCACCAGTAATCCTTGTACCGATGATCTCTGTCAATTTTTTTCACTAAGTGTACTAATGGCAAAATTAATGTCATCAACTGAGGCCAAAAATACATTTCCTTCAACAAACTTAATGTTTTATCATACCAAAATGTCCAGCCAATCCACTACTATGTTTCTCTTTAATCAGATTAGTTCTCATTGATTCTCTCAGTATACACAACTGAATACCTTTGAACAACATATCTTCCTGAAGGAAATAGTCTTAATACTTACTTGATTGATTTGTGTTAGGTTCTCTACACACTCTCCACTTAAAAAAATCAGGATGACTTTCATACAAATTCTTCATGTCATCAAAACAAAGAACCTCAATTCTCATCTAGGTCAACAAAGATCTTATTCTACTCAATGCATCAGCAACTTGGTTAGAAACTCCACTCTTATGCTTAATCACAAATGTGAAACTCTGCAAATACTCTACCCATTTCATATGTCTCTGATTCAAATTATTCTAACTACCCAAATATTGTAAAGCCTTATGATCAGTATACAACACAAATTCATTTGACATCAAATAATGTCTCCATTTTTTCATAGCCTGAAAAATAGCATAGAACTCTTGATCATAGACATAATATTTCCTCTTTAAATCATTCAACTTTTCACTAAAGAAAGCAAAAGGTTTACTTTCTTGAGTCAACACAACTCCAATTGCACTTCCACTTGCATCACATTCAAATTGAAATACCTTACTGAAATTAGGTAATGCTAACAAAGGCAATTCAACAACTTTCAACTTCAGATTCTCAAAACTCTTATCAGCTCCATGTGTCCACTTGAATTCTCTTTTATCTCCTCTCATTGTCTCATTCATAACATTGCAAATAGAACTGAAATTTCTGATAAAATTCCTTTAAAGACTTGCCAATCCATGAAATGATTTTATGTCAGTGAAATTCTCAGGTGTAGGCCAACTCAGTATAGCTTCAACCTTTTCTGTATCCATCTTCAATCCATCAGCTGAAATCACAAAACCCAAATACAAGAGCTCTTCTTTCATGAAGGAACACTTCTTCATATTTATCAGCAACTTTTCTTCTTTTAATCTCTGCCACACTTGTCTTATATGCATCAAATGCTCTTCTTTTGTCTTACTGAATATCAGAATATCATCCAAGTATATGATTACACATTTATTCAATAGTTTCTTTAGAACTTCATTCATTAACCTCATAAAAGTACTCAGTGCATTAGTTAAACCAAAAGGCATAACCAACCACTCACACAAACCTTCTTTTGGCTTGAAAGCAGTCTTCCATTCATCACCTTCTCTGATTCTGATCTGATGATATCCACTCTTCAAATCAATTTTGGTAAAATATTTTGCTCCACTCAAACAATCCATTATGTCATCCATTCTCAGTATAGGAAACCTATACTTCACTACGGTCTTATTAATTTCTCTGGAATCAGTGCACATTCTCCATTCTCCATTCTTCTTAGGTGCCAACACAATAGGTACTGCACATGGAGTCAAACTTTCTCAGATCAAGCCTTTGTTCAACAATTCATGAACTTGTCGGTCAAGCTCTTCATTCTTAGTTAGTATTAACCTATTTGGTGCTTTGTTTGGTAAACTAGATCCAGGAACCAGATCCATACAGTGACTGATATCTCTCATTAGTGGCAAACCATTAGGTACATTATCTAAAATTATCTCTTTGTACTCAGTGAGTAACTTCTCAACTTCTGGAGGAATGTCATCTTCTATATTCTTACTTGGTTTGTTAGGAATCAAAGCATAAAAAATATCATTTCTTTTAAAATCCTTAACAAATTGTCTACCTTCCATTAGACAAAATTTCACAGATGTACATATCTCACCAGTAGATTCTTTAACCAAAGGTAACAAAAAAATTTTCTTACCATCAACCCAAATAGAATATCTATTCAATCTTCCATCATGTATAGCATGTCTATCATATTTCCAAGGTCTACCCAACAAAATATGACAACAATTCATAGGCATAATATCACACAACACCTTATCACTGTACTTTCCAATTTTCATATTCACAAAACATTTTTCACTTACCATTAATGTATGCTTATCCTTGATCCATGAGATCTGATAGGGCTTTGGATGTTTCATCCTCTCCAAATACAACTTAGTAACCATCTCCTCAGATGCCAGATTCTCTAAGCTTCCACTGTCAAAAATCACCTTCCAAAGTTTATCTACTATACATCTAATCTTGAACAAACTTTTCCTGACAGGATCTTTCTTATCTTTCTCACTCCACAGTATTCTTCAGATCATGAGATTACTATCCTTCTCAGCTTCATTTGGTGACTCCTCTTATACCAATTCATTTATACTGCTACTAGCTTTCTTTCTTACATGTGTACACTCAAATTATTTGTGTCCTTTCTCACCACAATTGTAACGCGTTACTTGGAAACCTCTTCTGCTATATCCACCTCTGGAGTAATTGCCTCTTCCTCGGTATGAACTTCCACTTTTCCATTCAGTATTTCCTTTGTCTTGAGATGTGTCATAAATTGACATGTCTAGTTCAGATCTACTATTCTCACCATGAGATCTACCTCTTCCTCTATGGAATCTACCACCTCTGCCTCTTTTTCTTTTCTCATATCTTCTATTCAACTTTTCTTTAGCTTTTAGGGAAAATTGATATTCCTCTTCAATGCTTTCCATCTTAACCAAATTGATGTCATCTTGTATAGAAATTCTCAACCCATTCATATATCTTTCTACTCTTTCCACCTCATCTTCAACATGTCCAGATCTGACGTCCAATCTATAGAATTCTTCAGTATAGTCTCTGACTGATCTATCCTTCTGCTTCAAACTTTTCATTCTATGAACTAGGTTAATCTGATAATCACAAGGTAGAATTTTTCCTTTTAAATTGTTTACCATTTTATCCCATACCTTGATTTTGTCTTTTCCTTTCTTCTTTCTATCTAATTGTAGATGTTTCCACCCTAAGGATGCATTTTCTTTCAATTTAGTGCTTGCAATCTTCACCTTCTTATCCTCTGCGACCTTTTCATATTTAAAGTACTTTTCCATCTCATTTATCCAGTCAATCAATTCATCATAATCTAATTTTCCACTATACTCAGTAGGATTAAACTGAGGTGTGGACTTCAAAATTTTCAAGGCTCTCAAGAATAAATCTTATTCTTGATTTATCATAGGTGCAGGTGCAGCTTCACCTTGAACCTCTTCAATTTCATCATCACTAACATCTTCAAGATGTCTTCCTCTAGGCTGGGCTGTCTCAACAACTTCCAATCTTCCATCCATTTGTCTAAGCATATCAACTAGACCTGGATGTGGATTTCCTCTCCCATGAACCATCTTGAATCCCTCTGCAATTGTAGGTTAGACCGCACTCTGCTACCCCACAAAAATATCACCAACTAGGTTTAGGGTTTACCAGAAGGAACTTTAGATATCATTAATGCTCTGATACCACCTGATGCAAGGAGGGGAAGGAAGAAGGGTCAAAAGGCTCTCCCAACTACCAAACCACCTTGAAAAACCAATGCGGAAGCCAAACAACACAATGAAAAAAGAAACAACCGTGATCCTTTATTATTAATTTATCAAAATCATTACATTCCAGGCTATAAGGCCTTCCCAGTTTCAGTCATATACATTCAATGAATTACAATGAGATCTTCATACATGCGAGGTCACAGACCTATTTAAAGATAATTCAAATCTCAATCCAATCCATCATGCTCGAGGAGCTCTCTAAGCACTGCCTAAAACTAAGAACATAGAAATAAATATATACAAGAGTCCACCAAGAGAGGTCAACACTCAAATCCATAAGTGAGACCCATATTTAGGTCCACACAGATCTCAATGAGAGACCCCAAATTAGTTAAGCCATTGGAAATAATTGAAGAAGTCGGCCACCAGATCTAACTCCAAAATAAACATCTTGGGAAAAGGTTGACTGAGCAATAGAGAAACAAAAACCGAGCATCAGAAGAGAAACCTAAGCAATAGGAAAAATAAACAAGATTTCCCAAGTGACAGACCTGAGCAATAAAAAAAATCAAGCCTGAGCAATAGAACCCGATTGATAGAGACAAGCATGCCCAAGCAATAGAACCTGAGAAACAGAGTATTTCTCGAGCAGTCTCCAAACAAACTAAAGAATAAAACAAAACATCATTTTGGTTGAGAAGGATTGCCAATGACCCAAGATGCTCCTGCATCAAAATGGTCATCCAAAACCTAGACCCTAATCTCAATCACATATCAAGAACCCCTAATCTTGATTATTCTAAGTCCTAAACCAAACAGACAAACCATCAAATTCAAGCTAATCTGACCTGAACCCTAGGTCCTAATTAATCATTGTACTTGATTAATTAATTAATTCTTAAAAATATAATATATTGACAAATAAACTTTAAGTTAATTATTTAATTGATATTCTAATATATTAATTAAATAAAATTGCTTGGTTGTTAATAAAATACAAAAAGGAATCAAATTAATTAATAAAAGCAAAATCTGCATTTAAAATCAATTAAATCTTTAAAAAATGCATATGATGTCATCAATTTCAGTTAGCTGGTTATCAAATTGGAAACTAATCTATTTTATTCAGTTAACTTATTCTTATATTTTCTCATTTTGGAAACAAAGTTGTTAACTAAAAACTAATTTTAGAAGTTTCCAAAATGACTGATCAGTTAGTTCATTCAATTGACTCTTTCAACCAATCATCATCTTTGCACATGGATTTTGCTTCTTCAATTGAATCTGAGCCACTCTTTTCTTTTGATCTTGACCGTCGATTCGAGATAGATTTCTATAAAAGAGAACCTCATTTCCTTCACAAAGGATCCCAATTTTTATTATCGTTATTATGTAGTTTTTACAACCTTCCATTCTTAGCTTTCAATTTGTTTAGCTTTCTTAAATGTTAGTTTACTTTTGTTAAGCATGCAAACTATAATCTTAGAACACATTTGATTTTGGGTTTTAAAATCTATCAAAAACATTTCATTTGGTGCTTGTTAAAATCAACTCTTAATTAGCTTGGATGAACAACAAATCTGCATTTTCATATCACGTAGAGTAATCATTTAGATTTCTTTAAAATCCTTCGTTTAGGACACGATGTAGTCTTTGTTTCTTGCGATGACCTAAGAGAAAGATTCAAACTCCTTCCTACTATAAGGCAATGATTCGATGTTAGTTAGCTTAGAACATTTTGGCATTCTGATTTTATCATTTTCTAACCAGCTAACCTCGTAAAAGTTCATTGAAGTGTGTGTTGCAGCTGCAGGTATCAAGACCAAATTTTACACATACAACTGGTACATGTTCCTTCCTATTCTTTTCCCAATTGCAATTAGATCTCCTAATCTTTTCCATATTTCACAACCTTCATTTTTTAAAATGACATCATATCCATTTTCACACATCTGCCCAACACTCAACAAATTGTGATACAAACCCTTCACATAATAGACATTTCCAATGTTATTCTTTCCATCAAAAGTAATAGAGCCTTTACCAACAATGTAAGTTTCTTTGTCATCACCAAATCTAACAGAACCACCATCATACTTTCTAAGTGATACAAATTTTACTTGTATCTTGAATAATATGATGAGAAAACCATTAACAATCAACCATTCATTTTTCTTTCTTCTAACATACAAAGAAGTTTAAACATCATTATCAACTTTAGCATAGATGTTAGTAATATCTATCTCTGATTTATCATCCTCTTCAACATAAAAAAAAAACAATCTACTGTCTCTAATTCATCATCTAAGATACTAGCATGTTCATTCACAGTAATATTTCTTATTGAATTTCTTAAACTTTTGTCTAGGATCTTTCTTTGGACACGTAGTTTCCAAATGACCAATTTTGCCACATCTAAAATAGTTTAGAGGTAACATATCTTTATACTTGTCGGTACCTTTCTTCAATCTCCTTGCAAATTTTGCTTCAAATTCTTCCTCATCATCACCATATGAATCATCATCTGATTTTGTTGCTTTGAATGTTGTTTCCGATATTCTCTTATCTCTTCCAAATTTTCTTAACTGAAATGTTGCCAGGTTACCAAAAAACTATTCTTTGGTAAACTTCTTTGGATCATATACCTCTTAAATTATCGAGATCTTGTCATTGTAGCTGTCTGGTAATATCATCAAGATCTTCTCCATAAAGTCTTCATCGATAATAGTTCTTCCTTAATTATTCACTTCATTCACTGTATTTTCAACCCTCTAAAAATAGCTTTTCATATCTTCTCCATATTACATTCTCAAATTCTCATGATGTCTTTTAGCTGTTAGTTTCTTATATAACTTAACTCTTTTATTCCCCTCATAGATCTCTTTCAACTTTTCCCAAATTTCATATGTAGTTTTCAAAGAAATAACATTTTCTAATCCAGTCTTTTATAAAGCACTAGTAATAACATACCTTTCCTTTTCATTTTCCTCATTGTTCGGTGTAATGCCCTGCTAGGGAACCCAGGAGAACTTAACCTAAACATGCCACTAAGTTTACAGAATAATTTTTTTTCTTAAATGTTTACAAATAGTAATGATAACAATGTGGAAGCAACACAATAAAGTACATGACATACACATAAGTACAACTCATACATAGATAACAATCCTCAAGGGTTCCTTGACGTAGAATTACTTAAGCAAAATAATCTATGAATAACAACTACAAGAAATAACATAAATGATACATCAACTGAATCCAATAGCATACATCTCATAATATAAGATCACATATACATCTGATACCCAAGGTATACAACCTAGTCAACCATCCATTGTACAAGTTGCATGGTATGTAATAATACATAATAAAAAAATACAATGCATCCTCCAAAGGATGATAACCAATATCCACATATGGTACAAGTACACAACTCATGTAACTGAACAAGTCACCATAAGACTAAGAAGATAGAACTACAAGGATAATCCAAGCATAAAGAAGAACCATCGAAATCTCAATGGTAATAAGAATCACTACCACTTGATCGTGTGGAACCAAAGGTCCACTCCCACCGTGTTGAGGAGATAGTAAAAGGCCCACTCACACAGGGTATACAAAAAGAAGGAAAACACCAAGGTCTACATGAAATCATACTCAATGCATAGGAAGATCCTAGAAGTTCACTAAACCACAATAAAGAATACTAAATAGTATCAGAGATAACCAACAGACGTAGGATAACTTAAGCTTTATATAGGGAAGTTGTTAGAATGAATGTAGAATAACTGAGAGGGGGGTGAATCATAAAAATGCCCATTGAAACTTTATACCAAATTAAACAACTTAGATCTTCTCGGCAGTGATAGCATAAGTCAACAATATAAGTATGCAGTTTACTATTCAAATGGAATAAGCTTGCAGAAACTTAACAATAAAACACAATATAAACATTCACACAAGTTGACACCAGTATTTAACGTGGAAACCCAATTTGGTAAAAACCACCAATAACATGGTATCAAGTTTTCACTCTTCTGAAGTGATGCCCTGTTAAGAGCCAACCTTGTTAAAGGTTACAAAACACATTGCTAAATGTGACCTAGTTAAAGGATTTAATCATCTTGTTAGGAGTGGCCTAGTTAGAGGACTTAGAAAATTCCAATCTGAATGTCACCTTGCTCAAAGGATTTATACAATGACTGTTAGGTCAACCTGGTTAATAGATTTCAACTGATACAATGGTTAGAAAGTAATCAATCGGTTTGATCTAATTCATACAACTTACTTTGTAATCCAGATCCAATTCAGCTCTTATGCTAATTCACTGAGTGACCTCCATTCTCATCTCAAACTCCAGATCTTCTTGGGAATTTGGCAAGCAATCTCTCTCTCTGCTTCTCTACTCAGCCTTCTTTGCTTAGATATTTCCAATCAGTCAATTAACCATGCAATCCACTTGCATACTCTGCATACACAGCTATATCCATGAATAACCCCTTGAGGTTATCATATACCTCTCCATCTAGGTCAAATACATCTTTTTCCACTTAATCAAGATCGTAGATCTTAGGTTAGGTCAAATCCAATAAATCTTTCCATTATTACATTTAATTTATTTCTCCAATACAATCACCAATTAAATATTTGATCCATGCATTAATTACGGTTACCCATGCATTTACACAGTGTAGATAAAATGTGCTTATCCTTAATTAACTTTACATATCCTAATAAAATCAAATATGTCAGCCAGAGATCTTAAATCTCATCAATCATCAAAATATTGCTGCTCGGCCAACACTGTGTTCCTCAGCAATTTACTGGCACTCAGCACATACAAGAAAATATGCTCGGCACACACTGGTGCTTGGCCAACACAAAACTTGCTTGGAATGAACTGTTCTCAGTAAACTCTCAGTGAAAGATAAACAACATATCACTTTTCCAATGTGCCAACTGATAAATTACTCTTTGTAATTCCTTATAACTCAACCATTCTTCTTCATCTTCTTGTTAAATCTCCTCCATCAATCAATAGATATGGTACTCAAACAGATAGCAATAGTCTCACCAGTTAAGGTTTGACATTAATGACAAAACAATAATTGTTTCCATTGTAACTTTCCAAATAATATTTCCAACAGAAGTGTCATCACATAAGTCTACCCTTGAGTTAACCCTAGTAGTCCCTCTTGGATGCTAGCCCCTAAGTGACTCTATGTGGCTCTGTAATCCTTTCATGAAGACAAGGATCTCAACTCTCCCATCCTAGCATATGATAAACTCAAGACATGGGTAGAGAATCAATTATCTTATTAATACATTTTAAAACCCATTAATATTTCATATTCTCAATTATTAAGTAATTTGCCAATGAGATGCCCTAGTAGCCACTTAGGACCCTAGACCTACTGCAAGCCACTTCCCCTCTATACACTTAGTTAACCTATTGTAGGCGCACTTTTAGTACACCATTTTTAAACTTTTAAAGTCGCCTCCCATGAAAATAAATTCCCCTAATGTGTCCCCAGATTTCACTAACAATATTTCTATGAAGGTTGAATTGTTTTAAAGTTCAAAACATGCAGATGTGGAAGCAGAATGGTGAAAATACAACCAAGTTTTAAAGAAGCAAAAAGTTTATCTTCTGCTACGCTTTTAGCAGTCAAGTTGGATTTTTCCGCCAAAGGATAAGTCAAAGTTCAATTTTCCGCATGAGAAGAGAAAAGGAAAAATCTCAGTTCACATCGGGGGGGCATGGATTCTTAATATTAGAATTTCAAGATAATTTGTGGATTAGTCAAACAAAATCATATCCATATCAGAGAAGCAAAAAATGAGAATTTCAATACTCCAAGAGAAGCTCATTTCCAGTTTTCCGCCAGCGTAGTCAAAGTGAGATTTTCCACCGAAGCCGATAGTGATTCAAAGGCCCCAGTTAGTAAAGAAGTTTATCAGTTGTAAAGAGACCTTGACAAAATGCTAAGTTTCTTGAATGCAGAAGTTTTGAAAGTCACTGAGCATTATTTTGGCAAGTTTCATTTTATTGCAGTCATATAGACCCTCACACAGTAGCACATAGATTTTTCTGTAGAAATAAATTTTGCAATCGCTTTAGTTAGAATTCAGCCAACTAGGTTTTGGCCAACATATTCCAAAATTATGTCAATCCAACGGTGGAGAAACAAGTTATGGTCCCCGCATGGAGACCCAATTTTACCATCCAGAAAAATACTGATTTCGGTGGGGTTAGTTGTGAAAGGATTATTTCTTGACATCTTGCAGTTATTTTAAATATAGTAATTGTATTGGTAAAATAGAAATCAAGATGGAGGGACACTTTTGGCATCATTCGATGGTTCCCAGAAGTTGAAAAGGATAATGCAAAGGCATTCATTAAAGGAACCAAAAAACTAGAAGAACCAAGATAAAAGAAGCAGTTACAAAAAACTGAAAAGAAACAAAGAGTCAGTTCTAGAATTGAAGAGTAACTGAATGGTCATTGAAGAACATTATTTATTGTAATTTATTTTCTATTGGTATTGGTTCTTCTTTTCTGCAAGAGTAGTAAGTGCTGGAGTAGAGGGAAGATAGTATTTTATTTTATGCATTTCATTTCATAGCATTAGAGATTGAAAGTTCTAGTTTTTGTAATAGATTTGATAGAGGTTGTGGGAAAATAAAATTAGAGTATTCTTATTTTTTGTGTTCAAAGCAAAGATGGGTTTTATTCTGAATCAGAGCATTTGGTTATTACTTTTCTGTTTATAATCAATCAAAGTATTGTTGTATTCAGTTTTGGGCATTATCTTTCATCTTGTGTTAAGTACTGGATGGGCTGTAGATCATAGTATTTGCAGACATTCCTATTACAGAAATTGGGATTACTTAACCTTCATTTTCATTTTAGTTTCACTGCATTTGTGTAAGTAGCATTTAGATTGCATTACCAATGTCGGGGAGTCATAGGAAATGTGAATTCTTGGAGTTGGCTAGGTTTAGAACTGAATTTACTGCCTGAGTTAGTTTTGTCTAGGGCTGGCTTGGTTTTCCTCTTCCGTTCTTAGGTTAATAACATACCCAGTTAGTTTAGGAATAAAACAAGTTCATTGAATATCATTCATAAGGGAGGTGTACCTTTCAATTCAGAGGAAATATATCAATCTAGTGATAGATTACCCAACTTTCGGTATCAAATTATTTTTCATAGTTTTGGGCATTTGAGAGTTAAATTGAAAAGAACAATCTGTTTACCAATAGATTTTTGGCGACTCTACTGGGGAGGCAGAAAAGAAGATTAGTGCTAAATATTGTCTCCTCAGTTTTATTATTATTATCTTTGCTAGAGATTGGCGACTCTATTTTGATTCTCATAGTTTTTAGTTGAAGAGTCTAGTGCTTTCATTTTCAGAATTTTTATTATCTCTACTTGTAGGAGATTGGCGACTCTGATTGAAAAAGACCATGCCCATTAAAGTTGTGAAAGGAAGAAGGCCAGATCCTTCTTTTATTGAACTTCATCAAACGCATGATATAGTATTATGCAATTTTTTTGATTCTTTTAGAGGAAGCATTACTCAAGGAAGAAAAATGAATTTGAGCATTGAAGAAGACCATGTACCAGTTTTGTTATGGAGAAGTGTTTGTGCCAGGTATCACAAGATGAAAGAGATGGAAGTGAAAACGAAGTTGTTGTAGTATTGCAAAAAAAGGGTGTTGCATTTAAGTGAAGAATTGAAGGTGGATGATGATGAAGTTTCAGAAGTTCCACATGAGCTTGTTTCTTATAATTTTTCAGTCTTGAGCGAACAAGAAGTTCAACCAAGAAAACAAATCAGAAGGAAACCCACATTTGAAGAAATAAATGCTGAGAGTGATCCCAACTTACAATTCCTTTGGACGACATTTAAACAAAGTATTTTTGAAGCTGAAGGAAAGGGATTAAGCCCTTTCGAAGATCATCAATCTGCTTTGATGTTAATGTGTGTGCACCAAAGATATTTTAATGTCAAGACCAGAGAAGAAAGAAACTTGTTTCAGCAAATATGCTTAAAGAAAAATCAATAAGTGAAGGACCCATATCAGTCAATTGCTTGGTTCTTGGAGAGCAAGAAATACCCCAGCTTTCGGAGGCACAATTTTTAGTGAACAAAGGCACTCTTAGTAGCGGCAAAGAAATGGTAAGAAAAGTATAAAAAGAAGATTTTCCCATGCTTTCATTTGTTCCTGATATTGAAAGTTTCAGATTTGATGAAAATAGTGATGATTATCTGCATAAAGTTTCTTATGAAAATCATCCTTTAATTTATGCACAAGCAGAATATGAAACTTTTAAGTTTGAAGAAGATGATAATAAAGATGATTTTCAATCTGCACAAGTTTACGATGATCCTATATTACAAACATTTTCTTTTGATGAGAATGCAAATTTGAGTGTTCTTGATGAAATGTGTGTTGATGGAAAGGTTGGATCATGTCTTGGTGAATATCATATTAAGTCTTAAAATGTTGTTAAAGAAATGGGTGCAAGAACAGATTTTGAACAGGGATCTTCAGTGTCTGGTGAAGTGCTACAACATCATGAAGAGGATAAAGAGTCGAACTACATTTTTCTTTGTCATGAAATGGAAGTTAATCAATTATTGGTGCCAGCTAAATGTAAGTCTTCTACTATAGCTCATTCAGGTATCAATATTTTGAGTTCATATAAATATTTTTAAGAATTGATGGCCATGAGGAATGGTGAAGTTGTTTCAAATTAGCTTGATCCTATGAGTAATGAAATTCCATGCTATTTCAATTTCGTTTTGAATTCTGAATTTGCTCCTGAAGATGATCACATTGGATATCAGTATGATGCAATAAATTTCTCAAAATCGTGTGAATTTTCTAATTTTGTCCATCTTGGTTTGAATGCTGAAACCTCTGTTAAAAATGATATTGTCAAAAGTGGCGAATGTGAATATGTTTCAGCATCATTTTCAGAATCTTTTGATTTTGGTTTTTCTTCACAAAGAATGGTTGAATGTATGAGAATTGATGTGCAAAAGAGTTTGGAAGAATCAGAGATTTATGATGAGGCATGGTTGTTTGGAATATTTTTTTGGGTCACTAAGTTTTGGCACCTTGTTAATTTGGATTTCAGTGATGAAGAGTTTGTCAAGGGACCTTGGTTTTGGTTCAGTCTTGTGAAGAATGATCCACTTTTTTGGAAAGGCTTATTCTTCTCTTTGTCGGATAATGGTAGTGCCCCTGTCAAAATTTCAAGTATTGATCAAGCCTATATCTCTGTTTTAAATGAAAGATTTTCAGATTTGTTGAAAGAGAAATGTGATGAGGTTATCTTAGTCGAGATTTATCCCAAGTTAAAAAAAGAAAATATGTATACTGAGAACGTCATGGATGCTGGAAGTTATTTTGATTATGGTAGTCTCAAGTGTTTTGATGATAAATATGATATGATGTTTTCTTTGGAGATATATGAGAGATGTTTGTTTCAGTTTAAAGTTGGAAATGGTCCTGAATCTTACATTCAAAAAGATAAAGAAGAGTCTGGAATTTATGATGGAGCCTGGATGTTTGGAAATTATTTTGGGGTCACCAATTTCTTGCACTATGGTAGTTTTGTTTTTAGAAATAAAGAGGATATCAGAAAGTCTTTGTTTTGGTACATCTTGTTGAAGCATAATCCACTTTACCAGAAAGGCTCATATTTTTCCTTGTCAGTCAATGGCCATGCAAGTTCTCCATGCTCTCTTCCCTTTTGTTTTGGTTTTGGCCTTGCTCCCCTCCACCCTCCCGGCAAGCAGCTCTTTGATTGTCTCATTTTTTCCTAGACTCTATAGCCCAATGGATAAGGCACTCGTCTTTTGCTAGAGATGTTGGATTCTTTATGTACTTTGCAGCACATAATCCCAATTCAGAGCCTACTATAGGCGCACTTTTAGTACACCATTTTTAAAATTTTAAAGTCGCCTCCCATGAAAATAAATTCCCCTAATGTGTCCCCAGATTTCACTAACAATATTTCTTATTGTCATTGAAGAACATTATTTATTGTAATTTCTTTTCTATTGGTACGGGTTCTTTTCTGCAAGAGTAGGAAGTGCTGCAGTAGAGGGGAGATAGTATTTTATTTTATGCATTTCATTTCATAGCATTAGAGGTTGAAAGTTCTGGTTTTTGTAATAGATTTGACAGAGGCTGTGGGAAAATAAAATTAGAGTATTCTTATTTGTTGTGTTCAAAGCAAAGATGGGTTTTATTATGAATCAGATCATTTGGTTATTACTTTTCTATTTATAATCAATCATAGTATTGTTGTATTCAGTTTTGGGCATTATCTTGCATCTTGTGTTAAGTACTGGATGGGTTGTAGATCGTAGTATTTGCAGACACTCTTATTACAGAAATTGGGATTACTTAACCTTCATTTTCATTTCAGTTTCACTGCATTTTTATAATTAGCATTCATATTGCATTACCAATGTTGGGGAGTCATAGGAAATGTGAATTCTTGGAGTTGGCTAGGTTTAGAACTGAATTTACTGCCTTAGTTAGTTCTGTCTAGGGCTGGCTTGGTTTTCCTTTTCCATTCTCAGGTTAAGAACGTAGCTAGTTAGTTTAGGAATAAAACAAATTCATTGAATATCATTCATAAGGGAGCTGTACTGTTCAATTTAGAGAAAATCTATCAATCTAGTGATAGATTATCCAACTATCGGTATCAAATTGTTTCTCATAGATTTGGGCATTTGAGACTTAAATTGAAAAGAACAATCTATTTATAATTTCAAAAATAGAATTTCTAAAGAAACATAATTTCTAAAAATAGAATTTTATTGCATGCAAATTGATACAAACAAGAAGACAAACATTAATATTTAATTTTCCAAATAAGAACCTTGCATGCAAATTGATGCAAACAAGAAAAGATTTCTAATTTAATATTAATTTATTTTTTAAGAAGAGTATCTTCCTTCAACATGCAAATTGATAAAAACAAGAAGGATTTCTAATTTAATATTAATTAATTAATTAATTAATTTTTTTTTTTTTTTTTAAGAAGAGTATTCTTTCTTTTCAAGAATAAACTTATTAAGCCATATTTTCAATAATATAAGCATTTTTATTTCAATAAAAATTATAAATAAAATAAGAGGGATTTTCTTTTTCTTTTCTTTTACAACATGCAAGATGATAAAAACAAGAAGGACCTAATTTTTAATATAATTATTTATTTTTCCCAAGAAGAGTTTTATTGTTTTCAAGCATGCAAATTAACTATTTTTCTTATTTCCTTTCAAGTTTGATCAAGGGTTTGGGCAAGGACATGGTGAGGGTATGAATTTCATTTTTCCATGGTAAGGACCTATAGATCTGAGGGTTTCAATCAATATTAACAACATTTATCAAATTTTCCCTCAAAGAAGTCTTTTTCCCTCAAATTGAAACCCTAAGAGAAATTTTGCGACAAATCTCTTTCACACAAAAACCATATGCCCAATTGGCCTTCAACACCAAAAATGAAACCTTTATGCCCACAATCACAGATTTGATAAGAAAACATGGAGGAAAACACAAATTGAAACCAAGATCATAACTTCTCAATTCTAAATTAATGAAATTGCCAACTACTCAAACAAGGAAGATCACACAAAGGGTCCTAGCTTTCAGATGCATGGAAGACAGGGATCTGAAAACTGAAATTCAAATGATGAAGACCCTACCTCAATAACTGATGGGAAGCACAATTTCACAAATTCAAGCAAGAATAATCTACAATTTCAAGCAAGAGAATCCACAAATCCAAGCAAGCTCTCTTAAAACCCCAATCACCTGATTTCTCCTTCTTCTTGATTGAACAACCTCCAAAAAGGCTTCCAATCTAAAGATATAGATAATCTAAGCAATTAGGTTTTCAAAAAGAGAAAATCCTAAATGAAATATAAATTATCTAATTATTAATTAAAATAAATCCTTTATTTTCAATTTCACTTAAAGCATGCAAAACTCAACTTTGGAATATAAAATCAAAGTGTTAAATTGAAAATGCATGAGAATATATTTCAATTAAATAAATCAATTAACTATGCAACTTAAAGTAATATTCAATAAATCAACTATGCACAATTAATTACAATTAATTAAATTTAATATTTATTAACTCTCAATTATTTAAATCAAGACTTAATAATTAAATATAGGCATTTAATTAATATTTAATAATTAAATAGCCATATATTTCATAAATCAATGTTTAAACCATATTAAAGATTCAATAATTAATATTAATATTTATCACAAATATTCATTAAATAAATCAAGATAAAAGCATCATTAAATCAATTGAAAACTATCTAAACAGATAACCCACTGAAATAGACAAACAACTGAAACATAAAAAACACACACAAACAGGCTCACGAATCCACGTCACTTGACGGATTCAAACACTAGGGTAGTCAATCATATTCGTATCCATTTAAAGGACAAAATAAGGTTTTAGGGTATGGATTTGGACCTGAATACTATCTCCCCTCTCTTACCATTGAGATTATTGCGATAGGGCACACTCACTCATGCCAATTCAGGGAAGACGTGGCCCGGTACCTTCAAACCTTTCATCATAAGGATGATCATACATGCATATATAATATAGCAAACAATGGTTGAGAATAGTTTATCATGTGGATCTCATCGAAGCAAGTAACTACGACTCTGTCACATACCATATAAAGCACATCAAATAGTAATGCAAAACATGCAATGATCCCTATGCATATAAATCTAGGGTTAGTATTGTCAGAAAACTATAATCCAAATGAAATCCTAACATATACATAAGCATCATAAAGTAACCATAAATCACATGTACACAAAAGATATAATACATTAAGCAATGAATCAATAACATCAATAACCAAATGGAATGAATGGAGAGTTGCGGAGGGGAGAGGTAAGCGGGCGGGAGCCCAAATTCAAATTTGAAACTAGGCGGGAACGAGACTGGTGCGGATGCTGCAGATGCTCCAGGGCACAGTAGGCCAGAGGATGTTATTGACAACGTGAAGCCAGGGAAGGATCCCGATGCTGGACTCACATCTGGGGACCCAGGGGGGGCTAGCTCAGAAATATCAGGAGACAGGCCAGAGTGCAGCAAAAAGTGGGCCTCCCTCTTTGGGGTCAAGCCTGGTAAGTCTTCCTTACCACTAGTCAAGAATATATCAAGTCCTTCACAGCGTAGTTTTGCTTTGGATATACCAGACCATATTATTGATCACACCATTGCCAAAATGAATAATCCCCTGGTTGGAAGATTCATGGGGATGAGACCCAACATTGAAGTGGTTAGAGCTTATGCTAGTAGGAAATGGGATCTGAAAGGGCAAGTTGATGTGGTTGCTATGTCAAAAGGGTGTTTGTCCTTTTTATTCTCCTGTGAAGAGGATAGGATGAAAACTCTGTGCAATGGGCCCTGGATGTTTGGAAAAAATACTTTGATACTCCAAAAATGGAGCCCTAATCTGGTTTTCAAGGAGGATGAAGTTAAACAGGTTTCGGTTTGGATAAAGCTCCATGGCCTTCCTCTTGAATACTGGATGGAGGAAAGTTTTGTGGGGATAGCTAATACCTTTGGGGAGCTCCTGTGAATATATATTGTCACTGCTTCAAGGAGAAGACTAACATATGCTAGGATATGTGTGGGTATTATTCAGAATATTGATATGCCAGAAAAAATTAACTTTCACTCTAAACTGGGGTCATGGGAATAGAAAATAGAATATGAGTCAGTCCCTTTTGTGTATTTCCATTGCAAGAAGGCGGGACACTGGGCTAAGAACTGTCCTTCAAAGATTATCTAGGAAATGACTAAGCAATGGATACCAGTGGGAAGAGTGAAAAATGCTGGAGAGGAATAACCCTTGGGAGCCCCTAGTAAAAGCATCAACAATGATGATTCAAATACAACAAAAAATCAAGACGATAGCAATAAGATATTAAGTGGGGAGTCTGAAAGTGAGGTATGTAATGAAAACCCTAAGATCAATATATAAATATAGAGGGAAGAAGGGGAGATTGAGGAAAAAAAGAAGCAAGAGATGATTGATATAGTTGATATAATAGCAGAAGAAGAAAAAGAACAACCTTTGGTTCAAAAGGATCAGAATGAAAGGGGATCAGAGGATAGAAACCAAAAAATGGAGGAGGAAAAATTCTGGAAGGATGATTTCTAGGGGTTAACTGGTCAAGGTTCATCAAATATTCTATATAAATATCCTCAAGGGATCAGGAAGATATCTTTTAAAGTTAAGACTCCTAAATGGGGGGATGGTGAAGACATAGGTCATGCTCTGTCAGGTATCTAGAGTGATGCATAAAGTCATGGGGATAAGAAAAAATCTAAGAAGGATAAAGGAAAGCAAAATAGATCAATAGAAAAAAGGAGTAAAAAATTAGGAGATGTGGGAGGAATTTTGTCTTCCCCAGGACGCCCTTTAAATAAAAAAGCTAGAGTCAAGGAGTCTAAGAAGAATATTGCAGATGGAAGCCAACCCACTATAATGGAGGTGGGATCCTTTACTAAGGTATGAAGATCATTTCTTGGAACATAATGAGATTGAATAATCCCCATAAATAGGATATTGTTAGGAATATGATAAGAGATAATAGACCTGATATTTAATTAATTCAGGAAACCAAAATGTTGAAAGAGAAAGTGGAAAAGCTTAGATTCTTTAAAAATGGCAATATTTGTGGAGGCAAATCAGATGGTGCTTCTGGGGGTATTTCTACTGTCTAGAATTGTGATGTTATCAAAGGGGATATTATTTATCAGGGGAATAATGTTGTGTATAATATTTAAGCATCTAAAAGACAATACTTCTTGGGTTTTAACTAATATTTATTCCCCTAATTCTAAAAAGGGTAGAGAGGTTTTTTGGAATAAGCTTTCCTCCCTGAGAAACAGTTTTATTGATGAGTGGCTTGTTATGGGAGATTTCAATACTCCTTTAAAAGAAGATGAAAAACAAGGAGGAAGCCTAACGAATTTGGATAGCAAACTTGATCTGATGGATTTTATTGACAGCCATTCTCTCCATGATATTGATCTGAAAGGTGTTAACTACACTTGGACTAATAGAAGAAGTGGACAGGATCTTATCTAGGTTCAACTTGACAAAGCCTTGATTACTAATGACTGGCTTTCCCATTACTACTGCTCTTTATCGGCCCATGTGAGGGTTGGATCATATCATAACCCTATCACTTTCCTGGCGGATTTTATTTCCAAGAAAAATAATTTTCCTTTCAAATTTGAGAAAATGTGGACTATGCACCCTCAACTTCAGCATAAGATTCAAGACTGGTGGGGTATTAAAATCCATAGTACTTCCATGTTTATCCTTGCTAAAAAACTTAAACATGATAAGGATAACATTAAAGACTGGAATAAAGATACTTTTGGTAACATTTTTTCTTCAAAGGCCAATATCAATATGGAACTGAAGGACATTCAGGACTGCATTCAGAAGGAAGGGTATGTGAGGGTTACTAGAGAATAGGAGAATGAAAATTTGGTTGAGATCCATGATATTATTGCTAAGGAGGAAACCTTCTGGAGACAAAGATCCAGAAAGGTTTTCCTTAGTGAAGGGGACAAAAATACCAAATATTTTTTCATGTCTACTCTTAAGCACAGATAGGATAATAGAATCTCTCATTTAAAAATCAATGGTGCTACATCAGAGGATGAAGAGGCTATTAGGATGGAAGCTAAAAATTATTTTCAAAATCTCCTAAAAAAAATAGAGATCTGAATAGGGATGATCAAAGAGATCTGCTGGGAGGCATTCCCCATATGTTGAATGAGAATCAGAACTTGGTTCTTAATGCTATCCCCTCTAACTCTGAAATCAAAATGGTTGTCTTCTCCTTTGAAGGAGATAAATCATCGGGACCGGATGGATTCCCTATGTTCTTCTTTTAGATGTATTGGCACATTATTGAAAGAGATGTGAAAAATGTTGTCAAGGAATGTTTTGGATCCAGAAATTTGTTGAAGGAGTTAAACGGTACTTTTGTTGCCTTAATCCCAAAAAAATAGGGAGCTGATAAAATGGATCAGTTTCAGCCTATAAGCTTATGCAATTCAGCCTACAAGATCATATCTAAAGTCTTGACCTCTAGGTTTTTATCTATTCTCCCCTCTCTGATATATTGGAAACAAAATGGTTTTGTGTCAGGAAGACAAATTTTGGATTCTATTATTTCTGTCCATGAGAATGTGCATTCACTAGTTATGTCTAGAAAGGAAGGCCTCATCCTTAAACTGGATCTTTCTAAAGCCTATTATAGGGTGGATTGGGATTTTCTTCTGAAAGTCTTGAGTGCTTTTGGTTTTAACCAGAAGAGTACTGATCTTATCTTTCAGCTTGTGTCTTCAGCTACCTTCTCTATTTTGGTCAATGGGTCTCCCACCCCTTTCTTCAAATCTACTAGAGGGTTGAGGCGGGGAGATCCCCTTTCTCCTGTCCTTTTCATTATTATGGAAAAATGTTTGGGTAGGTTCATGGAAAACCATGTGAGGGATGGAGAAATCAAGGGATTATGTCCCTCTTCTGCTAACCAAGTGTGCTCTCACCAATAGTTTGTTGATGATTTGGTTATTATGAGAGAGGCCTCGGTTAAAAATGCTACTTATATTAAGAAAGCTCTGAACAAATATGGGAATGCCTTGGGTCAAACTATTAACTGGGAAAAAATTTAAGTGTTCCTCTTTAATGTCCCTGAGAAGAGGAAGATCAGAATCCTGAGGATTCTGGGGTGTGATTTGGGGACCCTCCCTAGAACTTACCTTGGGCTGCCTCTCTGCTTAGAACCCCCTAACACTTTCTGGAGCTCTCTTGTTGATATATATCACATTAAACTTGTAGGATGGAAAGGACTTATGTTGAGTCAAGTGGGCAAGATTCAGCTTCTCAGAGCTACCCTTCAAGGTCTTGCTCTGTATGCTTTAAGCATCTTTAAAATTCCCAAGAAGTTTGGGGATGCTATTGAAAAAATTCAAAGAACTTTCTTATGGACTAGTACGGAAAAAAAGAAGAGGATTTATCTCTTAGCTTGGGAAATTTTTTTTAGATCTATTATTAAAGGAGGACTTGGCCTCTGAAGAATCATAAATCTCAGCAATCATCTCTTGGCCAAATTAATCTAGAGATACTACAATTCCAGGGGAGAATGGACCCTAATTTGGGACAATAAGTACAATAAGGACCACCCTAACTTTATTTCTTTTCTTGATTATGACAGGATTTTTGGCAGATCTTTTATGTGGAGAAATGCCATGAAAAACAGGGATATCATTAGAAAAGGAACAAGATGGAAAGTTGGAAATGGCAGGAATGTTCTCTTCTAGGAAGATGAGTGGATTTTACAGGCTCCCCTTAAGGATTGTCCTAGATGGAAGAACTTTGAAAACCTCTGTAAGGATAGATTTGGAAGGAAAGTGGAAGATTATTGGGAAGGAGACCACTGGAAAGATTTGACTATTATTGACACTTCGATCGGACAGCTTAACCAAATTCTAGAAACTACCACCTTGATTGAGGAGGAGGATAGGATTATTTGGAAGTATACTTCGAGTGGTATTTTTTCTACCTCTTCTGTGTATAATAAGGAGTTTGAAGATCTGATTGAGCCTTTTTGGGCTAAGGTCTGGATAAAGGATCTTACTCCTAAGATCAATTTTTTTTCTAGATCCTCCTACAAAATAAAGTCCTAACTATTGACAACCTTATGAGAAGAGGGATGACTATTGTGAATAGATGCTACCTTTGCAAGTAGAATGCTGAGAATGTTGATCATATGATTATTCATTGTCCTTTTATTAGGGTGATTTGGGATAACATTCTTATCCTTTTTAATACAGAATGGGTTTTCCTTGAAAATTTGAAGGGTCTTTTTAATTCTTGGATTCATCATTAAAAAAATGAAAGTGTTAGTCAAGTTTGGAAATTTTCCCTTCCCTATATTTGTTGGGGAATCTGGAGAGAAAGGAATGAAAAAGTTTTTAGGAATAAAGAGACTACAGCCAAACAGGTTTTTTACAAGATAAAGAGAGCTATTAAAGAAAATGCAGCTTTAAAGGAGAGAATTATGGAACCAATCTTGGAGGAGGATATTGCCTTTCTTCAAAAATGGAAGATAAAAGGGAATTTTAGGAAGCAGGATAAAAAAATAACCAGGGCTAATGCTAGGTGGGAATGTCCACCTAGGGGGTGGATGAAAGTCAACTTTGATGGGGCCTTGAAAGGCAACCCAGGGGTGGCAGGATGTGGGATTCTCATTAGGGATGAGAACGGGGTTCGTAAGGGTATCAAAGTTGTCCCTATTGGTTTTTAGACCAACCATCTTGCTGAGGCCACTGCTGCCCTTCATGATCTCATCATGGCTAAGGAAAAAGGATGCAGGAAAGTTTGGATTGAAGGTGACTCTCTCAACATTGTTAAATGCTTGAATTCACTTACCTTTGCTTCATGGTCAATTTACAATATTATGCAAAAGGCTAAAGCCTTAATCCACTCTTTTGATAATTGTATGGTGACACATAACTATCGGGAAACCAATGGGGTGGCTAATTGGGCTGCCAACATGGCTTGTAAAATGGAGGCAGTGACTCAATGGGGTGGTGATGTTGACACGCCAGCTCAAGTGCAGTTAATGATGAATAATGACCATTTGCGAAGCAATAAAAAAGAGATCATAAATGGTAAGTTCTAATTATTGATTTATGGCAGAAGTGACTTGTCATCATTACCAGCTAAGGAGAGTGTACTTAGTGGTAATTATTAGATCGAAGTGACATGTTTTCTAGGTGCACTTCTTGTTTACAAAAGAGAGGCGAGATATTTCAAACAGTATTTGCAAAGTCATCGACAGAGAAAATAATTTGAACCAGAGAGCAGATATAGGAGGTAACAAGAAGTGTGTGGAACCTACAAATTGTGATGAATGGCATGAAAAGGAAGATGTGTGGAAAATTTTGGTGGAAGGAGGTCTGACAATTTTTTTGGAGAGGCTTCATGGGCGCAACTCTACTATCACAAGAATATTTTCAAAGACCTGGAAAAATGGGAAGGTTATGGTCAGCAACCAGTATATGGAAGTCACCGAGGAGGTTATAGTGGAGGCGACTGGTATGGGGATGGAAGGGCTTAAATTTAACAGAGATAGGCTAATCTCAGACAAGGTGTGGGAGAAGTTTCCTAAGGAAGATAAGGAAAGATCTTGACTGGTGAAGGTGGGCACCTCTTATCATGACCCTATGCATATTTCCAGACCCTGGTGATATGTTTTGTTTGTGCTCATCAACTACATCACTCTGGATGGTAGATTCAATAGGGCCTATGGCCACCACTTCATGCTCCTTAATCACTTCAGATACAAAATAAAGGTTAGCTTGCCTTTCTACCTGCTTAACTCGCTTGATTTTACCATTACTAGCATGCAGACAAAACCTAAGGAGGATCACACCTTACACAGGGGCTTATGGTGTTAATTTATGAAGTTCATAAGTCCAAGAAGGTGGAGAGACCTCTGGTTAAAAGGACACAGAAAGATGAGGAAGATACAGAAGGAGATGAGGAGGAAAGTGTGTATGAAGAAGATATAGAGGATGAGGGAGAGGAGAAAAAAGGGTATAAAACCCTTAAGAAGGGAATAAAAAAAGGGTCTTCTTCCTCGAAAAACCAAAAAAAAACCCACATCAAAATCTTGGATACTGAGAAGGATACAGAGGATGAGATCTCTGAGGACAGTGATAGAAAAAAGAAAAAGGGAAAAATAAACCCTAAGGGTAAGAAGATGACTCCGGTGGACAAAACAGAGACTGAAAAGGAGACCGAGGATCATGATAAGAGGACTAAACCCAAATCTGGGGTTAAGAAAAGAAAGAGGGAAGATATCAAAACCCGCAAAGGGAAAAATCCCAGCAAGAAGAAAATAAAGCTTTCCTCGGATGAGGAGGAAGACAAGGAGAAGGATGAGGGTAAGGATGATACAAACCCCACTGAGAGCATGGAGAATAAAGAACAGAAGGAGGAAGAAATGGTGAAGGAGGATTCTAGGAAGGGCCTTGAAAATAAAAACATTGGGAAGGAGGATACCCATCACAATGACGACACAGGTAATACTTTTGAACCTAAGGATTTAGACGATGGTAAAGCATGCATTACTAATTTTGCTAGTCTTGTTAGCAAAATGTTAGGAGATAATGTTGACGTGAAGAATCAAATTGAGAGTATGAGGGGGGAAATGAATATTTTAAAATGTGTTGGTATTGGGGATAAATTTTTGGCTGAGTGTCTAGGGGAAATGAAAGAGGCTGTTGGAAATTCAAAAGCACGGGTTGATTTGGTGAACAGAGTTACTAATCTGGAAAAGAAGTTCAAGGATTTCGAGGACAGAGCTACTGAAGATGACAGTGTAAGGTAGATAAAGAACCTGAAAGCCAAGGTGGACAAGTTGGAGGACATGGTTCGTAAGATTGGGGATCAATCTCTGAAGAGTTTAAAAGCTTATACAGGGAAGGCCAAGAGTTTAATGGAGAAGTTGGAGTAGTATACTGACGATAAGGATAGCCATGTTGTCAAGGAGTTGGCTGGTCTGGGAACCCGCACTAGGGCTAGCACCAAAAAGGCAAGCCCAAAGGAGGAAAAAGAGAAGGACAAAGGTGACCTCAAAAATACTATCAATTAGATGGAGGTTATGGTGATTCAGGCCTAGGATATGGTTGGTGGCATGTAGTTGTCTCTTCCTAGGCCCTTCCCTTTTTTTTGTGTTGTCCCTATTTATGTTGTTTATCTTTGGGACTATTGATAGCTAATCTATTTGCTGGATTTTTTTGTCAGATGTCTTTTTTTGGTGCCTTAGCACAGTTGTTTTTGTACTTTCTCTGAATATTTTTATAACCTTATTTAAAGGTTTCCGGTCCTTGTAAAACCTATTTTTACTTAATCAGAACATTATGAAATGCAATACAAGAATATCCTCAAAATCAACTAAAAAAGCTAACGCATACATATTATGGTCTAAAAGAGTTAAGAAACTGACACGAACAAGAAGACTAAGGGGTAGGTATTACATTAGGAATAACAGTCCACAAGATAACTAAGAGGGGGGGGGGGGTGAATCAGTTGTGATATATATTATTAAACATTAAACTTTATAAACCAAATCTATAAATGTAAATGATAACACAGTAAATGCCAACACCATAACACAATATTTGTTGTCGAGGAAATCCTGTTAAAGGTAAAACCTTGGTGGTAATTAACAACCATAAATAATGTACTGAGAGTATAGTATCCCTATTAAAAGATTTATCCCTATTACAAGCTTGTTACAACATTACAGTACATAGTCCCTGTTAGGAGACAAACCCTGTTAGGAGTCAAAAGAAATAGTAGGATCACTACCAAGGCACACTTCCCAAAGAAGGTTAAATCCACCCTCAAGGATTCATAGTCTAAACAAGTGTATAAAACAAATACACAATCCAGTGAATTGTCTGATAGAAACTATCTTTGCTTGGTCAGTTCCAATGAAGTACTCTTCTCATAAACTCTTCTCTACATCCAACAGCCAAACAAGCCTCGTAACTTTCACTTCTTCTTCCCTTTTTTTCTGTCACATCTTTTCAAAAGAAAAGATCACTCCTATATACCCTCTTACAATAATTCATTAGGTCATCTAGATAAGCTTTCCTAATACACAAATAATTAATTAGGTCGGCCAATTAAGGCTTTCCAATATACAAATAATTATTTAACCCCTTGCTAAGATACACACGGTACCTATAAAAAGAAAACATCATTTACAATCCATGAATTATGCTTCCAGATCTGCAATCCACGCTCACAATTCATTTTACATGCTACATATCTGAAGTCAGCCAGTAAATAGGTCTTCTTTAGAATACATGCCACAACTGACATCACCAGTAACCAAACAAAAATCAAACTCAACCCATTATTCCAACATAGTTTGGCTGTCCACCAGTAAGCTTGCATCATCTGAAATATCTTTACCAGAAAGATATACCCAAAACACAGAGACCTTCTCTATCCAAAATCACAGTTACAGTCCAGAAACCAGTCCACCAAATCAACTGTAGCATCCGTAATATGCAATATAAATCCAAGAAACCTTAGGAATAAGGTCAAAACACATCCTTCTACATAAATCCAAATTTGATCATTCTGAAACATGCATACAGTGTATGTACACTTCTTCAAGTCAAGTAGCCAGTCTGTCCTTTCCATAGAAATATATGTTGACATCAGTGACAAAACATGAATATCAACAAAATGATTAATAACCAAAAATGATATCATCCAACAATCTCCCCCTTTTGAATTGATGAAAACATATGGGAAAATCCATATGCATCAAGCCAAAGTTACTATCTCTCAATACAATCTTATCAATATCCTCAACACAAATCTCTCAAAAATAGTAGGGATTTTCACATAGATTCCTTCCCCCGTCTGTAGCAATGGAAAAGGGTTCCATAGCTCATCTGTATTCTTTTGTAAGGTGTATCTTTTTCAAATCTTCATGTCCATCAACCAGGTGCAAGAACACCCAAAGGTACTCCATAGTATTCTCCTGCGATCACTTCCCCTAAGGAGTAGAGCCATACATCAAGTCCAAAGAATGATATAGCTCTGAGATCCAATAGACTGATGCATATCTGCATCATTTAATTACCATTGGGAGGGGCCACCACCCCAATCATTCCTCTAAGATATTCAAAAGAATATTTTGGAAATTTTTTATTAAATATATCTGCTATATGTTCCTTTGTGCTGATATACTCCTATTTAATCTCTTTATCTGCTAACTTTTCTCTCAAGAAATGATACTTAATAGAAATATGTTTAGTCTTTGAATGCATTATAGGTTTCTTCGACATATTCACTATGCTAGTGTTATCACAATGGATAACCACTAGTTCTTTAAATATTATTCCAATGTCCTTCAGCATTTGTTTCATCTAAACAACTTGTGTACAGTTTATTGCAGCAGCAACATACTCTAACTCAGCAGTAGATTGAGCAATACAGTTCTGCTTCTTGCTCAACCAAGAAACCAATCTTTTTCCAAGGAAAAATGCACCACCACTTGTACTCTTCTTTTCATCCACATTACCTGCCCAATCAACATCATTATAAGCCTGCAAAGTAAAATCTTATGATTTTTCATACCACAATCCATATTCTATTGTCCCTTTCAAATATTTGAAAATTCTTTTTACAGCAGCAAAATGTGTCTCTTTAGGATCTGCATGATATCTAACCACAATTCCAACTACATTGGTAATATTTGGTCTAGTGTGAGTTAGATACTGTAGACCTCCAATCATCAATCTGTACTTTGTCTAAACAACACTTTGAGTCTCATCACTATTAGTCAGTTTGTTTCCAGTCACCATAGGTGTCCCAATAGGTTTACAATCTTCCATTCCAAACCTTTTCAACATTTCCTTAAGATACTTGGTCTGAGATATAAAAATACCATTCTTACTTTGATTAATTTGCAAACCAAGAAAAAATTTCATCTCACCAATCAATGACATCTCAAATTCATTTTCCATTTCTTTAGCAAACTTCTTACTCATCTTATCATTGCCTCCAAAAATGATATCATCAACAAAAATTTCTACAATTAAGATTTCATCTTCATCAGCTCTCAAATATAAATTACTGTCTCCATTACCTTTTATGAAACCAAGATGAAGAAGATATTTGTCCAGTCTTGCATACCATGCCCTTGGTGCATGTTTTGTTCCATACAGTGCCTTCTTCAATCTGCAAACCATGTTTTCATCATTTGTCAAAGGAAAACCATCAGGTTTGTCAATGTAAACTTCTTCTTCTTGATCACCATTCAAGAATGATGACTTCACATCATCTGATAAACCTTAAAGTCTTTATGTGCAGCATAAGCAAGAAATAATCTCACAGCTTCCAATCTAGCAACAGGAGAAAATGTTTCTTCATAGTCTATGCCTTCTTGTTGTGAATATCCTTTACATACTAGTCTTGCCTTGTTTCTTACCATTGTTCCTTCCTCATCCATCTTATTTTTGAAAACCCATTTAGTACCAATCACATTTTTGTTCTTAGGTCTTGGAACCAATTCCCACGTATTGTTTTTCTTTATTTGTTCAAGTTCTTCTTCCATAGCTTTAGTCCAAGATTCATCTTTACATGCTTCATTAGTAGTCTTTGGTTCAACTTGAGAAATCAAATAGATCTCATCTCTAGCTCTAGATCTACACATCATACCTTTACTTGCATCACAAATAATTTGATCTTTGAGATGGTTCTTCTTAACATACCTTGGTGTCTTCAATGTATCAGTAGCTTCAGTTTATTCATCTTCAATCTCATTGTCAATTATCAAAGATTCTTCAGGTTCAACAGTAACCTCTTTCACTTCTGTAATCTGACCACAATCATACATTCTTCCTTGAATCTGAAACTTTTCATCTATCCTCACATTGACACTTTCAACCAACTTTCTCAATCTCAGATTGAAACATTTATATGCTTTACTCTTAGTGGAATAACCAAGAAAGATTTTGTCATCACTTCTAGCATCAAACTTGCCTATCTCATCATCTCTCTTGATATAACATTTACTACCAAATATTCTGAAATATTTTACAGTAGGTGTATGATCAAACCATAATTCACAAGGAGTCTTACTTGTACCTTCTCTAATTTGAATTATGTTTAGTGTGTATACAGCAGTGCCAACTGCTTCTCTCCAGTGAACATGTGACACATTCCCTTCCAGCAACATAGTCCTTGCAGCATCTAATATAGTTCTGTTTCTTCACTCTGCTATCACATTCTGTTGTGGAGTTCCAGGGGCTAATGTTTGTCTATATATTCCTTTCTCTTCATAGTATGTATTAAATAGCTCTGATGTAAAATCTCCTCCTCTGTCTGATCTCAAACACTTTATCTTCAAACCAGATTCATTCTCAACTTTTTCTTTAAATAACTTAAATTTTTCAAATGCCTCAAACTTCTCTCTTAAGTATGTAACCCACATAATTCTATAAAATTCATCAACAAATAGTATAAAGTACCTTTCACCATAGTATGATCTTGTTTTTGTAGGACCACATAGATCTGTATGCACCAGATCCAACTTCTTTTCTTTTGAAAGTGCTTCTAGTCTGCTTCCCCATAACACACTCTACACATAGTGTTAGATGGCTTCATAATTTTAGGTAGATCTCTTACTATTTTTTTCATACTTGCCTTCACAATGTTATCAAATTTAACATGAAAAAATCTTTTGTGCCATAACCAACTGTCATCAACCTTCGCAATAAAATAAGAAGCTTTAGATGTGTTCAATTCAAATACATTACCTTTGGATTTAATACCAGATGTGATCAAGTCTCCTTTACTTCTGATAGAGCATTTCCCATCAATGAATTTCAATTGATAACCTTTGTCTACTAACTCTCCAACACTCAACAGATTATGCTTAAGTCCATCAACAAGTAATACATTGTCTGTGTTAGTCTTTCCATCCAAGGAAATAGATCCAACTCCAATAATAATCTTAGGATTATTGTCACCAAATCTGACAATACCACCATCATGTCTTTTCAAACTCACAATTTTGTTTTTATCTCCAGTCATATGATGTGAACAACCACTGTCTATAACCCATTCAAATTTCTTTTCAACTCGGGATACTAAGGCTTTTTCTTCATGCATAGGTTCATCACCCTTAATAGAAATAAATCCAATTTCATCATAGTCACCACCATCATCATCAAATATACCCTCACTAGCATAATAACATTCCTTGTCTTTTGAATATTTAGACTTGAAAAACTTAGGTTTGTGCTTTGGAACTCTTGTAGGACATCTAGATGAAAAATGATCAATCTTGTTACATGAAAAACATTTCAAAGGTAATTTGCCATCAAAATTTTGCTTACCTCTCTTCTCTCTTCTAGCAATCAGTACCACAACTTCATCTAGATTTATTTCTTCTTCCTGTATCTATTCTCATTCATCTACATAGGCTCCAAGTTCTTCCCTTAGGTCATTACTGTTGGTGCTTGTATTTCCAGATAAGGTATTTTTGTTCTTCGGTTGCCTTGATTGCTGACTCAACTTTAGGTAAAGTGTCTCCCAATTCCGCGGCCTCAAATGTAGTTATCTTTCTAATCAATATCTCTTTGGTGAAGTTCGATGTCAAAGGTATAATCTCCTCTATAGCTTGTACTTTGGTTCTATATGCAAGTGTCAAAGACCTGAGTATCTTCGCAATCACTTCTTCCTCACTGTAAGTACCTCTAGAGTTTCTAATACCAGTAACCACTTCATTAATTCTTTGTCCATATGCCCTAATGTTATCATCTTCTATCATCTTCAGTGATTCCATCCTTTCTCTTCCAGTATTGTAGGTTTTCCTTCTTAGTAAACTTGTCTCCAATATATAATGCTTCCAATCTTGACCAAATCTCATGTGCAGAATCCAAGTCCTTTACTTCAGTGAATTCTCCTTCTGAAAGTGTGCTGATCAAAGATTCCCTTGCAACCATATTACATGAAAATAGCTCTTTTCATCTTCAGTAGCCTTCTCTAACTTATCCTCAGTCACTATCTTTTCTTTCTTCTTTGTGATAATCCAGTAATCAATTCCCAGACATAGCAAATGTGTTCTCATCTTGTTCTGCCAACTGTCAAAGTTTTTAGGATCAAACTTTGGACTATCCTTCCTATAGTAATTCATCTTCAGGATCACCTCAAGTTGTTAAAATTTCTCTCTAAGGACCAAAAGCTCTGATACCAATTGTTAGGAATAACAGTCCACAAGACAACTGAGAGGGGGGTGAATCAGTTGTGATATAGATTATTAAACTTTAAACTTTATCAACCAAATCTGCAAATGTAAATGATAACACAATAAATTCCAACACCATAACATAATATTTGTTGTCAACGAAACCTTGTTAAAATTAAAACCCTGGTGGGAATTAACACCCACAAATAATGTACTGAGAGTATAGTATCCCTGTTAAAAGATTTAGCCCTGTTAGGAGCTTGTTACAACATTAGAGTACATAGTCCCTATTAGGAGACAAACCCTATTAGGAGTCAAAAGAAATAGTAGGCTCACTACCAAGGCACACTTCCCAAAGAAGGTTAAATCCCCCCTCAAGGACTCACAATCCGAACAAGTGTATAAAGAAAATACACAATCCAGTGAACTGTCTGATAGCAATTGTCTTTGCTTGGTCAAATCCAATGAAGTACTCTTCTCATAAACTCTTCTCTACATCTAGCAGCCAAACAAGCCTCGCAGCTTTCACTTTTTCTTCCCTTTTTTCTGTCACATCTTTTCAAAATAAAAGATCACTCATATATACCCTCTTACAATAATTCATTAGGTCATCTAGTTAAGATTTCCTAATACACAAATAATTAATCAAGTCGGCCAATTAAGGCTTTCCAGTATACAAATAATTATTTAACCCCTTGCTAAGATACACATGGTACCTATAACAAGAAAACATCATTTAAAATCCATGAATTATTCTTCCAAATCCACAATCCATGCTCACAATTCATTTTACACGCTACATGTCTAAATTCGGCCATCAAATAGGTCTTCTTCAGAATACACGCCACAACTAACGTCACCAGTAACCAAACAACAATCAAAGTCAACCCATTATTCCAACATATGTCAGTTGTCCACCAATAAGCTCACATCATCTGAAACATCTTTTCCAAAAAGATATACCTGAAACACAGAGACCTTCTTTGTCTAGAATCATAGTTACAGTCCAGAAACCAGTCTTCACCAAATCCACTGTAACATCCGCAATATGCAATATAAATCCAAGCGACCTTAGGAATAAGGTCAACACACATCCTTCTGCATAAATCCAACTTCGATCATTTTGAAACATCCATACAGTGTTCTTACACTTCTTCTAGTCAAGTAACCAGTTTGTCCTTTCCACAAAAATATATGCTGACATCAGTGACAAAACATGAATATCAACAGCATGATCAGTAACCAAAACTGATATCATCCAACACTCATATGCCTGAATTTCATCATGAGTGGTAATCTCATTATGAGGAAATATATACTTGGTCTCCACATGCTTCCAGGCCTTGTAACCAATCGATACCAAGTATCCTTTCATTTGATCTTTCCATGAACTATAATATGATCCATCAAACAAAGGGATATTCAATTTGTGTGCCATCAGATCTACCTCAAGCGGTTAAGCTTATTCACCGAGGAACCAAGCTCTGATACCAATTATTAAACATGCCAAATAACTAAGAGGGGAGTGAATCAATTATTCCCACACAACTCATAAAAATTTTCTTCTACCGGTCAACACTTAATTCATAGTATTATCAACTTTAGATTTTTTAGTTAAGCGCACCAAACATCCACATAAACTGTAAGCATTAAGAACATAGAAACACCGACACAGAGAACACCAAGATTTTTATGTGGAAACCTGAGATGAGAAAAACCATGGAGAAGATGATTCTCATGAAATGTAAAACACGTATTAAGGTGACACTGGTATGGTGATTTTTGCATAGGCTCGCTGCCAGATTCACAAAGGCTCACTACCAATATATAGAGGCTCACTGTCTATACAAAAAGACTCATTATCGATACACAAAGTCTCACTACCGATACACAAAGGCTCCCTACAGATACACAAAGGGATATTGATCCACACACAAATACTCATCCTTGATATGCATTATTTTGTATATCTCCAACAACTAAATTCCTCACTCTTATATATACAACATCATAAAGATCCACCAGGTCGGCCAGACAATTTGAAATAGGTCGCACCAAGAAATTCCCACGGTAGTAAGGAATGAAATGAGGACCACCTCGAACATTACAATACACCTCACTTAAGCCAACACACTACACCATCTCCAAGGCATTCGGTTCCAATGGATATGATCAACATGTTACATCCACATAGTTGGGACCAGGAAATACAAAGGATATGCATTCATATAGGATAGATCCAAGCAAACCATATGTTGCATCCAACGAAGAGCTCACCGATGCATGTCAGTGACAACCTCAACTGAAGCATACAAACTATCAGTGCACATCAATCGATACACGAGTGATATGCCAATCCAGTCGCTTCCACAACTACCAATATACTAAAGGCTGGAATAAGGGTATGTTGACATTAATGACAACAACATGTATCACATCAACCTCACATTCTAACAATCTTTACCCCTACTAAAAATTATCCATCATAAGGAGTCCGAAACTATTTTTACTTCATACTGATGCCATCACCCCTCTAGAGATTTAAATTGTTACATCTCATTTTCCATGAAAGTAATATAAGAATATTATGATGGCTTAATGTTTAATTGATTATTGGTGTCTAATGAAGCATTTAAATATTGGTTTTATGGCCTAATATTTAATGGAGGTAGTCAAACAATCATTTGATGGTTCGATGTCATGAAGAATGTATGTTACACATAATATTTCAAGTTTGAGGCACATTTCCTAAAAAAAAAATCTAAAACAATTAAAATATAAAGTCCGCATCTAGGATACAAGACATGAAAGATGAGGAAATAAAAGTTATTGTTGGTGATTGTCCTTAGGGATACAACTCAATAATTTTATTCTCTCCTCTCAAGTTTGATGAATCCTCTTAAAAGAGTCTAAGAGATTGAGCATAATTAGTTAAAACATTGAGCTTTTATTATGCATACCCAAGTTTAATTCTCTTTGGGGATATCTAAAGTGGAATTCTAAGTTGTGACACTTGGTTTTCCATCACTAGCTTCTAATATGGAGGTTGTTAGTTTCTTAGATAACTTAACTCTTTTATTCCCCTCATAGATCTCTTTCAACTTTTCCCAAACTTTATATGCAGTTTTCAAATAAATAGCCTTTGCTAATTCAGTCTTTGATAAAACACTAGTAATAACATACCTTGCCTTTTTATTTTCCTCATATGCCTCAATTTCATTTTGAGTGGTAAGCCCATTCTGAGGAAATACATACTTGGTCTCCACATGCTTCCAGGTATTGTAACCAATCGATACCAAGTATCCTTTCATTTGATCTTTCCATGAACTATAATATGATCCATCAAACAAAGGGATATTCAATTTTTGCACCATTAGCTATTCCTCAAGTGGTTAAGATTCTTCACTAAGGAACCAAGCTCTAATACCAATTATTGAACATGCCAAATAACTGAGAGGGGGGTGAATCAGTTATTCCCACACAACTTATAAAAAATTTCTTCTATCGGTCAGCACTTAATCAATAGTATTATCAACTTTAGATTTTTCAATTAAGTGCACTAAACATCCACATAAATTGTAAGCATTAAGAACACAGAAACACCGACACAGAGAACACCAATATTTTTACGTGGAAACCCAAGATGAGAAAAACCACGGAGAAGATAATTCTCATGAAATGTAAAACACCTATTAAGGTGACACTAGTATGGTGATTTTTACAAAGGCTCGCTGCCAGATTCATAAAGGCTCATTGCCAATATACAGAGGCTCACTGTCTATACACCAAGGCTCATTGTCGACACACAAAGGCTCACCGCCGATACACAAAGGCTCATTGCAGATACACAAAGGGATATTGATCCACACACAAATGCTCATCCTTGATATGTATTGTTTTGTATATCTCCAACAACTAAATTCCTCGCTCTTATATATACAACATCATAAACATCCACAGTTCGGTAAGACAATCTGAAATAGGTCACACCAAGACATTCCCATGGTAGTAAGGAATGAAATGAGGACCACCTTGAACATTACAATACACCTCACTTAAGCCAACACACTACACCATCTCCAAGGCATTCGGTTCCAACGGATATGATCAACATGTTACGTCCACATAGCTGGGACCGAGAAATACAAAGGATATGCATCCAAATAGGATCGATCCAAACAACCATATGTTGCATCCAACGAAGAACACTCATCGAAGTGTGTCAGTGACAACCTCAATCGAAGCATACAAACTATCGGTGCACATCAATAGATACACAACTGATACACCAATCCAGTCGGTTCCACAACTACTGATACACTAAAGGCTGGAATAAGGGTATCTTGACATCAATAACAACATTAATGAAAACAACATGGATCACATCAACCTCACATTCTAACAATCTTTACCCCTACTAAAAATTATCCATCATAAGGAGTTTGAAACTATTTTTACATCATACTGATGCCATCACCCCTCTATAGATTTAGAGTGTTACATCCCGTTTTTCATGAAGGCAATATAATAGTGTTCTGATGGCTTAATGTTTAATTGATTAGTGGTTTGATGTATTGGTGTCTAATAGAGTATTTAAATATTGGTTTGATGGCCTAATATTTAATGGAGGTAGTTAAACAATGGTTGGTTCGATGTCGTGAAGAATGTATATTACACATAATATTTCTAGTTTGAGGCACATTTCCTAACAAAAAAATCTAAAACAATTAAAATATAAACTCCACATCTAGGATACAAGATATGCAAGATGAGGAAATGAATGTTATTGTTAGTGATTGTCCTTGGGGATACAACTCAATAATTTTGTTCTCTCCTCTCAAGTTTGATAAATCCTCTTAAAAGAGTCTAAGAGATTGAGCTTAATTAGTTAAAACATTGAGTTTTCATTATGGATACCCAAGTTCAATTCTCCTTGGGGATATCTAAAGTGGAATTCTAAGTTGTGACACTTGGTTTTTCATCATTAGCTTCTAATATGGAGGTGTTTTCTAAATAAAAATGGGTTTCTAAGTAGTGAATCATGGCATTCCATTAGTGATTTCTAATATGTTTTCTTGTAAGGAGCTTGTATTGGTCTCATGTTGATGTTTGAATGAAAAAAATATTTGTAAATGATACACAATTTAAAAAAATTCTTGAAAGAAGAGATGGAAACAAAAAAAAAACAAAAAAAAACGTAGAGAATACACTACTATTGTGATAAATTGTGAAGTATTGGAGTTGGAAAATGTTTATTTTTGGAGCCTAGAGGCTATAAGAGACTTATGTTGTATAGAAATATATGAAAATAGTTATACTTTTGATATAGTTTTCTCAAATGGATGCATTGAACTATTTTGTGTGTATGAAGAGGTAAGAGTAAAAAAAATCAAAGAGAATCAATTAGAAGACCCATGCAAAGCTTTTTGTTGATCTATTATTATAGTTAGATTGAATAAAATAAAAGAAAATTCAAGCGTTAATATAGGCTTACTCAATAAATATTCATGTATACTAGATATTTTAAAAACATAGGCTATCTAGATCTTGATAATGAATCATGGAGTATGAACTAAACTTTGATTTTAAAAAATGTTATTTTTTCGTCTCCTTGAACTCTCTAACATTCCAATTATAGTTTACAAAGTGTGATCCAAAATGTCATTGTTAAAAAAATTGCATGCAATAGAATCAAGAAACAACAAATGACTACCTCTTGGATTGTGGAAATATATTATCTCTTTAAAAAATATGTACACGACCAACAAACTTATTCATTGTAACTTGTTAAAAACAAAGAGATTTCGATTATATACATAATCAATTTGCATCTTTGGCTTAATGGTGGAGAATTTATACTTTCGAAAGAGAGGTCACAATTTCAAATCCTACAACGAGTAGAATATGTACACCTCGTTTGTAGCACAATTAGGTGCCTCCTATTAGTCTGCAAACGACTACCTCATAGATTATGTAGAAATTAACAAATTTAGAGATTATTTTGAATACAGACATAGAAATTGACTAACTAGCTCATGAATTGTAGAAATCTATTCTCTTTAATGGTAGTACAAACCATCCCTAGTCCATAAAACAGATTTGGTTATCTCCATTCCCATTTTCCTCCATTAGAAACCCACAAGGAATAAAGAGGCGTTAATTTAAAGGTAAAACTTGTGGGGAAGTTAGTGCGTAGGTAGTGTCGTAGCTGTCATAGTGTTTAGTTGTTGTCGGGAAATGATATTGGCGGCCGTCAGCTGTCGAAAATCGGGCGACAAATGAGCAGTCACGTCAGCGGGAGACACGTGAGAAGAGGAATATGCTGTTTCGTAAATTTTGGTTGACAGCGACGTCTGCTCCGCTTTTGCCGCTGTGCATTTTCCTTTTATAGCCATTGTAATCATTAGCCTATTACTTTATACCTGAATTTGCCATTTGTAAGTGGGCCTATGGGATTTCGATACCTACCATACATCACAACTCTCTTCCTCCTTCTACGGAGATCATTTTGGCTACCTTGGAAACTGGGCCATTTATATAATTTGTATGTAGGTTTTTTGTTTTCGTTTTTGTTTTTTCCCTTGGGATTCCTAGAATAGGATCTAGGTAGTGACGAATTTGTTTATATTGTTTAGAATTTGGATATAGGTAATTTTCATAGTTTATAATAGTATATGAGTTTGTACAGTAGTGGAGTTGGTTTGGGTTGTGGGCTAGTTTTCTATTAGTTTTCTATTAGTTTGGGTAGTGGGGATACCTCTAGCGCAATAAAAGAAATAAATAATAGATAAGAGTTTTTTTTGCTTTCTATTAGCTTTATGCTGATGGATCATTCAATGTGATCTAAAATGTTGATGCTCAATAAATCTCACATAATGATATAACATTTCCACAATCTATGTGTTGTTTCCTTTTCTTGTTGTCATGAAAATATTCCTCAGAGGGTTCACTTTATTTGTCCCTGACATTGACCAAGCATAGAGTAGAACAACAGAAACAAGGTTTTGAAACCTCCTACACTTTGAGCTCCACTAACTCGGGCGGGAATACCCTTTAAAACTTAGAATAATGAAATCATTGAATTATTCTAGTTTGTTATTTATGGAATTACAGGAGCTGGTCACTGTAATTTTTACTAAAACAGACTAGACTGAAAGTAAAGATTGATTTTAATAATGATAGTCATTTGATTGAATGAAAAATAGACCAGTGCTCAATCCTAGGGCATGGAGTCATCTATGAATAGTTTTAACCAGCATGATTAGGGACAAGACTTAAGGCAATTACAGGATCTGACACAAACATAGATATACCTTGTATATCTACCTCAGTACACTTAGCCAAATTAATCCATCAGATTCATTTTCTACCCTGAACTTTAGTGAAATATCTCTAAGGTATTTTTGTATTCTCTCCTTGAAAGAACCCTAGAAGTACTTCGTAATCTGCCTGACAGATATATAAATTAAAAACATTCCTAGAACATTCAATTTAGACAAAATTCAGAATGCTAAAATGAAGACAGAAAACCCATTAAATGCTTCAGAAACTGTGAACTGGATTTTATTCAAAAGTCATTATCACTTATTACATTC
>MU228177.1:1656081-1667431 GCA_018584345.1 Thuja plicata
CTTGCTTCATCATTCCTTTGCTTGATAAGTAGTAGTTCATCCAATTCCTTCCTCAAAAGGTTATTATCCCTAAGGACCTCCTCAATGTTAGAACTAGAAGAATCATATATATTCACTTGGTTTTCTGAATTTTGCTCTTCAACCCTCTCATAGGGAATCTCCTCAAAGTAGGAGGATGCCTCCCCCTTTTCTTGGAACATACGTTTTTGTCTAGGGTTGAATATGTCCTCAAAGTAACCAATTGTATCAGATTCAGGATTCAGGGGTTTATTAATCTCTTTCTCAAGAATAGTGTCTAATGATTGGCTTAGGCCCACTGACCTAGGCTTCCAAGATGCATTATTAAAGGATTCCCCTTTTCTAGAGTGGTTTCTTTTTGGGATTTTTGGAACTACCACTTTCTGATGTTGCCTGAGATTCATTCTTTGTGTTTTCTTTTGTATTCCTCATTATACTTGAAATGAATGTTCACACACTTAATCTGCTAGTATTCCCCTTGGAAATACTATAACCAATAATCGGAGTCGCCACCCAAATCTTTGGGAAAATTAGGATTCACCTTTTTTGACAATGATATTCGAGGACATATAAAATGCAAATACACAATATGTGATTTCATAAACTAGACTTTAAAGTATCTATATTATGGAATGTTGCTGTCAGACTAACCTTTCACACATTCCATGATAAAATTCCCCAGCGGAGTCGCCATTTTCTGTTGTTTCCTTTTATTGCTGTCATGAAAATATTCCTCAGAGGGTTCACTCTATTTGTCCCTGACACTGACCAAGCATAGAGTAGAACAACAGAAACAAGGTTTTGAAACCTCCTACACATTGAGCTCCACTAACTCAGGCGGGAATACCCTTTAAAACTTAGAATAATGAAATCAATGAATTATTCTAGTTTTTTATTTATGGAATTACAGGAGCTGGTCACTGAAATTTTTACTAAAACAGACCAGACTGAAAGTAAATATTGATTTTAATAATGATAGTCATTTGATTGAATGAAAAATAGACCAGTGCTCAATCCTAGGGCATGGAGTCATCTATGAATAGTTTTAACTAGCATGATTAGGGACAAGACTTAAGGCAATTACAGGATCTAACACAAACATAGATATACCTTGTATATCTACCTCAGTACACTTAGCCAAATTAATCCATCAGATTCATTTTATACCCTGAACTTTAGTGAAATATCTCTAAGGTATTTTTGTATTCTCTCCTTGAAAGAACCCTAGAAGTACTTCGTAATCTGCCTGACAGATATATAAATTGAAAACATTCCTAGAACATTCAATTTAGACAAAATTCAGAATGCTAAAATGAAGACAGAAAACCCATTAAATGCTTCAAAAACTGTGAACTGTATTTTATTCAAAATTCATTATCACTTATTACATTCAACCAACATTTCTCCAAAAAGACCTGATATATTGGTTTTCAAAACCAAAGTTTACAATTGACTTAGTATTCCTTTCAAACGTAAAAATGACCATCCCCTTCCCAGTAGTCTTGGAATCCTTTTATAGCATAAGGATGCAACAAGCTACCGACATACTGGGAAAGTTTACAAAACTTTTGCAACAACTTTGCAACGGACTATAAAAAAAATTTTGCAACCAAACACGGGTGGCAGCTCATTTGCAAAGCCTGACAAGGTTTGTTTTTTGTGGCTTAACCATATTTCTTTCATCCTTTAAGCTTCGCCTCCCATCTGTTCACTTCTTTGACGGTGGGCCAATCAAAAGTCTTTTCTTCTTCTAGCCTAGCAACAATTTCCACCCACCTGGCATCCATGGCAGTTCTGGCCTCAGACACAAATTTAACCATGTCTCTTTCAAGTTTGCAAAAGCCATCGATTAGTTCATTGCAATATTCTGCATTTGTGTCCTTTTCCAGATGTATCTTTATATCTTGATTTCCCAGTATGGCATCAAAACTAGATTCCCAATCTGATTGTGCTTTCAACTCCCCTATTTCCTCATAAATCTTTGGGATCAATGGTGGACATTGATCACCAAACAGTTGCAACTTACTGTTTATCAAATCAAATTTTTCATTAAAGAAGGCAAAAGTATCATTCAACTTATTTACCATATCAATGGTATCTGTTACTTTGTTTGGGAAATCATCACTGTATAACATAGCTGTTTTGAGTTTATCTAAAACTCTTTCTTTCGCTGACCAAAGTTTGAAGGCAGGCTATAGGAAAACCATAGCTTTCGCAGCTAGCTTTGAGGCCTCTTGCAGGGATCCATATAATGTATACACTACATTGAGACTGGGGTTACCGAATTTCTACATTGAGACCACTTGTCGCTCCATTCTTCCCAATCTGCGCTGTTTGTATTCAGAGTCCCAGGCAGCAACTCAACAAATTCTTCTGTATATTTCTTTGGTGTGACCTCCTTCTTCTTCCCAGACCCTTGTGAGTTAGTAGGAACAATAGCTTGACTCATCCTTCCTTTTTGAATTCTACTGTCTCAAACACAAAACTCCAAACCAATAAGCTTCTTACTCTTCGCAGAAAAACTCAGAATGCAGAAATGAGAGATGTACAGAATCAGACTCAATCATTTACACTCATAGCCATTAAGAACTGCATCTTGTCAACTTGAAAGCTAAATTCCTGCACTTGAACTGCCATGAAGATTTCATTCTGTCATTAATGCTGCGATCAACTTGCACTATTTGATCCTAGCTGGAAGAGAGTGTACGCTTTTTTCCATCTGGCACTCGTCAGCCTGAATTAGCCAACACACTACACTTTATTCACTTTTGGAAAGATCCTTGCGAGTGAGCGTAACACCCCTGTTATTCAACTGGTCGCATACTCGCCATCTCTTATGATTTTCTTTTGTATTCATGCGAGTGAGCGATGTTTCCTTCACCTTTTACCTGTCGCACCCTCGCTAGTTAACATTTCATGTCACCTAAGTCTTGGCGACTGAGCAACTATGCATCTTATCTTTCAGCTATTCCATAATCGCACACTCGCTGGCTATTTAAACTGTAACTTTTGGATCTGAGCGGGTGAGCGACGTTCATTTCTTTACCACATGCTTTATCTGGTCGCTCACTCGCACTACAAAATACTCTAGTTTTTACCTTATGCGCGAGTGAGCGATGGCATCTGTTCTTTGCTCAGTCGCAAACTCGCGAGCTTAAAATTTCACTTTATCACTGACTGCGAGCGCGCGATTGTGCACCTTCTTTCTTTAGTCACCTACTCGTGAGCTCTTTTCCTTTCATCTTTGTTGATTGGCGAGTGAGCGATGTCTTTCCTCTTTTAACTCGTCGCATACTCACAGGTTTACTTTTGATCACCTCAAAGCATCAGTGAGTGAGCGAGGCAATGAATGGTCTCTCAGTCGCTGAGTCACAGACTTTTAAGAATCTTGAAAAATGCTTCTGCGACTGAGCGATGAAGATTCATTTTGGTATTGCATACCTTTGCCGCGCACTCGCACTACAAAATACAAATGAGTTAGAGCCTAAGCGAGTGGGCGACCTCTAAAACATGACCTCCTCGCGCAGTCGCTGACTTGTGACATAGACATAAAACCATGATGCGGGTATGCGACTATTTTATTTTTTAACAAGACTCGCTCGGTCGCGAAGCAGGATATAGAAAGCATAACTTTACAGCGACTGCGCGAAATACATACTTTTAACCCGTTGCTGACTCACTGTTTCAATATTTCATTCAGTTAACTCTTAGCGAGTGAGCGATAAGTTTAACCATTTTTAGCCTGCTCAATCGCTAACCCATAACTCGACTTTCATAAGACATCGTGACTGCACACAAATCAAAACTTTACATAAGCTGATCGTGATTGTGCGATTCTCTTTCACTGACGGCTCGTCGCCCACTCACACAACTTAGAGACACTTTAAAAAGACCAACGCGATAAAGCGATCAAAGCTAAAACATGACTTCAAAAGGGGTTTTGACTTCTTTTGCGCGGCAAAGAAAAGGATTTAAACCAAGAAAGCCTGGGAAAATCAAAGGCTAAGAAATTTCAAAGAAAATAATGCAGTGCTAACACTATGATTTAATTTTTTATATTGTTTTTATTAGATTAGGTTTGAGTTTTTTCCATCAATGTTTTTTGTCAGACTTTGTTAACCTTTCTGGATCACACTATGTGATCCATCATCAGAATCACTTATGACACTCATTTACATTCTGATGATAGATTCTAAAACGTTGATGGAAACAACTTGAACACAATCTAATCCATAGGCAGTATAAAATTTTTAAAAATCACACAATCGGATCAAGAAGCTACTCTTGTCTAAGTTCAAATCTATTTTTAAAGCATAATTTTATGAATTAGATGGCATAGTCTCAAAATAAAATGAAATATTGAGGAATTCAAGTTTTCTATAGTTGAATTCAATTTCGTTAAGGCAAAAAATAATTTAATAATAATATTATTATATTTTGTTCACTAAATATGATTTCACAATGTAGACAATGTACTCTAAAAATAAAATGAAATACAAAGGAAATTTAAATATTTTTCACTATTGAATCCACTTCCTTTATTCAATAATGTTATATTATGCTCTACAAATATCAATGTAAAGGTTGGTGTTCCTATATGAGATAGCTACTGATGATATAGAATTCTTCTTTTAATCAAATTAAAAATCTACAGACTTGGAGGCTAGTTAGTTATAGAATTCTCCTCCTTAAAAGATTGAGTGAGGAATTATGTGTAAAATAGAAATCATTTTAGGAAATTAGGAATTTCAAGAATAATGATGTGTGGAAATTTGAAGTTTTTATGTTTTAGGACAAATTTTTATAACATTTGATTTTAAGTATTTCCAACAAAAAGTAATTTCCTATCAAAAATATATTCTGCCTAGATTTATTCAAGCTAAAATAGATCTAATCCAAAAATCCTTCACTTGAAAGTGACCAATAAGTGTATACATAACATTACTTTAGTATCAATTTCAAATCCCAATTCAAAAATGAAGTGTTTCAATTGCTCTAAATGGACCACCCCAAATTAGAATTTTCAAAAATATAAAATATAAATATTTTAGTCAGCCTTTATGCCCCCAGTATAAAGTTGATTTTTTCAATGAAAATACTAGTTTTTTATTTTTTTAAATAATAATTAAGAAAAATCATAGAACTTCATAAAAATGTATGCCTCTTGAAATGAATATGTTTAATGAACATATTAAAGTTTTTAATTTTTTTAAAAAAAATTAAAAATAATATAATATAAAACTTATTATAAAAATAGAATGTCATAAATGTCATTAAAAAGGAACAATTGATGTAGATTATTTTGTAGACAAAAAAAGCCAAAAATCAATATTACTTTTATACAAGTAAAATCAAAATAACTAGAAAGTACCTAAAATAATCAAAATTACTAAATGCAACTCACATAAGCCTCCAAAGTGACTTACAATTCAATTTCACATTCAAATACAAAGCTATTAAGTTTGGAATTTGTAAAACATTAAAATAAGATGTGGAGATACAATTTTGAGGTCTTGGATTGTTTAATAAGGTAAAAAATAATTAGAATGTCAATTGACTAGAGAAGTGAGTTATAGTGACCTAAAATTCTTTAATATTTTATTTTTAAAATATAATCAATCAACTTTCCATATGAAAAGTTAACTTGTTTTGATTAAAAGCCCATCATCTTCTCTTATTAAGTTTCTTCAATTATCATTTCAATATCTAATGTGTTATCCTTTTGTTGTAATACTTCCCACTATACCATATACATATTGTAGGTGACCCACCTATATTCACTATCTTATTGTCTAGACCCTATGATATCCATTCTTTCTTCTTTCTTAGCAACTACTACTTCTAATTCACTTTACCTTCATTTTCTTTGCTATGAAATGCACATAAATAGCAAAACATTAAACACAAGAAAAACATCAAAGTTTTTGTGCTAAATTCATTTCATAAAGATTTTCATTTAAATGTTTTTTAAAATTTTGCACAAACCAATCTTCTTATACTTATATAGTTACAACTCCCATGGGGAAATATCTCTCTTATGAGACATACTATCAAATATATTTGGCCTTCCTTTTACGTCATTTTCTACTATAAAATTCTCATTATGGTCATGTAGTTCTCTCCTTACTTCACTTTACAACTATTACATGTGCTCTACACATGCCTTCACATCATCACTAATTTATTCTAAAATATGGAATTGTACCAAATCTAGAACATCCATATGATTTATTTCAAAAGTAATTTGGAATTGTGATTTTCTTATGGATCTACTTTTTGAATAGTAGTATTTACAAGAAAGTCAAGTCAGATTATTTGCGTTTATCTCCAAAAATGCATCTTAATAGATTTCCCAAACTCTTTTATTCTACATTGGTTGACCCATATATTTGAGGGTGGTATGAACAACCATATTGTATCTTGGTTCCAAAAAAATTATAGAGTCCTCCAAAAATAATATAGAGAGATATCTAGCTGCACTCTTTTGGTGGACTTTTTGGGGCTTATTAGATTGAGGGTTTCCCTACTTGCTAAGGTTTCAGTGGTCTCGCCTTGTTGTTGGAATTGGTTGTTGTTTATGTTGTTGGCATTCATGTTTTTCACTGATGTCAACATATGTTTCTATGGAGGCATAACACATTGGTTATTACTATTGCTTGATGACTAACATTATGGGTACTGTATGGTTGATTTAGAATGAGAAAAGATGGTGATGTGTATAGGGATGTGTTGTTATCTTATTCCTAAGGTTATATTACTTAATATTTTCTATCGAATGAGTTACATATGTTTTAGTGAAGACTGGGTACTAGACGATGACAGTGATCTTTGATAGAGATAGTCTTTGTGTTTTGAGTATAACTTACGAGCGATGTGGATTCAGGTTATGCGAGCTTAAGGGATGGAAGAAGACATGTTAAGGAAGCCAATTCCTCAGCTTCTTTATATGCATGGGAGTCTTCAAGATCCCTTTTTCCCTCTTCTTCTAGCCTTGATCTTTCACTGATCAACCTGCTTTTCTCAGCTTCCAACTCTACTCTTTTAGCATCAATAACTTCTTGGGTAGTGGGACTCAAAGGTGCAGGGTATGGGGGATAAGTAAAAAATGGACTAGAGGAAGAGGGTTGGTGAGGGTCCTGTGTAATTACCCCTTGGGGCATTAATTGGATCTTTTTCTTACCCTCCAATACTACTATTCTGTTATCCTTCAATAAGGACTTCACCTTTTCATCGTTGTAGGCTTTGAGTACAAATTCATATTTCTTATTCAAGCTGTCATAAGCCTCCTTTTCTTTCTCTGCCACCCTCAAGCTCAAGCTAGCTATTTGAACAACAATATTTTCTACTTCTGTTCCTGAAGTGTCAGCAACTCTCTTGACAATTAGGCTTCCAGTATCCTCAATCTTATCATCTTCCTTCATTCTCCTCTTGTCCTTTTTCTTCAATGACCAAATTGCCAGGGCCGCATGGTCTTCACTAAATTGGGCACCAATTGATGTCCTAGTAGTGCTCATAGGCTTTGCCTACTTCCTGATAGCATCAAAAACCACTGCATCTACTAAATCCCATTGAGGCAGTATGAGAACTCCCTGCTTCTTAACCATTTCTCTACCCTCTTCAGGGGTGACCTTATCAAATTCAGATATCATCTCCTGCTTGAATTCTTTCTCTATATCTTTCTTAGCAGAATTGGGCTGGGCTTCTTACAACTTTTGGAACTTATGATTGAATTCATCAATATGGCATATCATAAAAATTGAATAAATGCCCTAGTTTTAATGAAATTGTCATCTTACAAGAATTCATCACTTGCCTGCTTGGTTATAGGATCTAATTCCTTACCTGTAAATTCTGCCACTGTGAGGTCAGATGTTGTATGTTTAGGTGCCTCTGGCATCCCTTCTTGTAGCTCCTGAGTAGTGACAACAATTTCACTAGCATTCCTCAATTGCACCAATTGCTCAGCAATGGCTTGGTCATCATATTGCATGGGGGATTCAGAAGGAGAGTACAATTCACTCCCTTGCTCCCTGATTTCCATTTTTTGTCTTTTGGGAGAGGGTACTTCTTGAATATTAACACTTGCTGGCCTCTTTCCTTTATGCTGAGGATGTTTTTCAGCTTTAGGTGCGATAGTAGTGTATCCTCTCCTTTTATATACTACATAATCCCCTGGTGGGATTATTCTTCCATGTGGAAATTTGTTCAAAGTAGCAAGATCCTTTTCTGGTTCACTTTCTATTATCCTCTGCTTCTTCTCATTTAGGGTTTGTATGATTCCCTCAAATAAATTCATTAGGGAGTCAATCTTATAGGACCATGGGAAAAATTCCTTTAGAGGATCATAGAACTTGTCAAAATTATGTACAAAGTCCAAAGACTTCTTGTATGCCAACCACTTTTCCTTCCTGACCTCCTGGACACCTAGGTTAAAAATGTTTCTGATGATATCCTCAGGGTATTTGAACTGATGTTCTAATGCTAAGAATTTAGTCCTTTTTCTAAACATACCCATGATAAAGTCTTCATTATATGCACACCTGGATACAGACGTGGCTAGATGATAAGGTTCAAAATATTTATCAAAGTGTGTCCATCCACCTTTGGTTATGATGAAATGATGGGCTCTGGTGAGGGTAGGGAAAATGTTTCCCTTCATCTTTCTAGTCAGGGATTCTTCTTGTAGCCCACCCAATTTCCTTATGATCTCTGCTATTCCAATCTTGAGAGAGACTCTGTAGAGCAGCACATAAGGGGTTCCCTTGAATCCATAAACCCTAATCCCTGTAGAAAAAGGGTACAAAATTAAATCTCCCCAATTGTGAGCAATTTTCAATTCTAGGGCATATTCCATAGGCCTCAAAAGCCTCATCATCTCAGTGTGGACCCTAGCATTTTGATTGCATAACAGTGACTTGAGTCTGGTTGCAAAAACTCTATCAAAATAAACATAACTTGCATTTTTCCTATCCCATGATAGATCAACACTCCACATCTGAACAAGCAATTCTTCATCATCCTAGAACTTAGTCAATTCTTTTTTTCCTCAAAGAAGTTTTCATTGTTAAACAAGAACATATGCATCATGAGGGAATACCATCCCATTGGTTTAAGTATGTTGCTGTCCTGAATTCCTGCCAAACTCTCATGCATTTCCTGGGCAATATAAGATGCAAAATCAAATACTACTGATAGGTGGGGATGCAGAATCTGAACAACCATTAGCATTATGTGGACATGCATTGTTGTTTCTTCATCTACCCCCAAAACTTGACATAGAGAACTGTACATTTTTCTGGCTTTGTCATTAAATAAATCCAACTTGAAAGGTTCTTTAGTCCTAGGCCCTACTATAACTAAGTCCCTTATTTTATTAAAGTATCCCTTCAATGCCTCATCACTGTAAAGTCTGGTATACTTCTTTAAAGTACTCAAAATCAATATCATCCATATGTATTGAGGTGTCAGTCAGCTTGAAGATTCTTCTGATTTCATCGGCTGATACGATTAATAGCACATTTCCCTGGGTATTCCTAACAACCCTAGCCAACTTGTCATAAGTGTTTGCAATCAAAGTGAACAAATCAGTGTCCATAAACACACCAGGTGCTATCAGTTTTCCTACATCTAACTCCCAAATGTTACAGTCTGAGGTTGGGGCATTCCTTTGGCTATAAGCTGTTTTGAATAGAGTAAGACCATCAAAACTAGTCTTAACATCTTTTTCCCATCTACCAGAATCATATAACCCGTCTCCAATTTTAAAATGGGGATGTGGTGGAACTATCCTTTTAATTTGAGTGGCATCTCCTGTGGACAATGGCATTTGTTGTAACAAATCCTCCCTAACGTTTCTCTTCTGATAATCAACTTCTCCAGAAATCTCAATTCTAGGGGTCATTCTGAATCTAGGGCTTTTTTCAATATTAAATTTAAATTCTGAGACAAAAGTTCTAAAAACCTTCTGAACTGCAAATCTCACTAACAACCTAAATGCTGGTGAATCAGAAAAGCTTACCCATTCTGGATAGTAGTCGCGTGAGGCTAATTATCTCTACAATCCCATTTTTGCTCAAATGACTTTGATGAATTATTATGACTGCAAGTTGACTTAATAAATTTTACAGCCTCAATCAAATCAGTCTTTTGAATTGAATTCAACTGGAGTGGCCACACGTTCTGCAATCAATTCACAAGCTTCAATTTCATGGCTTAACGGCTCTCTACAACACATTTTAACAACTTTGAATTTGAGTCATAGATTCTAGACATCATTTTCTGCATCTGACAGCTATCTTATTTTCCCAAAAATAACTGTTTACCCAAGACACGTGTCAACACCGCTTAATCGCTTACTCACTAGATGTTGAGAACTTTTCTTTTAAGCCATTACGCTAATCGTTAGATGTAAAATGAAATGATTGCCTTTTAAACTTTTGCCAGATCTGAGTATCTGGGTCCACCAGCTGCCAGATGTCATCACCGCTTAATGGCTTGTCTGATAGATGTTGTGCATCTTGGGTATAAGCCATTCAGCCCACCGTTAGATCCTTCTGAGCTTTAGCAACCTTTATGTTGTCTGCGACTGGACCCACATTATTTCCTAGACACGTGTCACTACCGCTTAATGGCTTACTCATTAGATTCTGTGCACTTTGCCTTTAAGCGTTTAAGCATGCCGTCGGATTTTTTCATACTTGCCCACTATTTAACTTAGAACCTTTACAAATTTTTGGCCCCACCAAGGACATGCGTCACCACTACTTAATGTCTTAACCGATAGATTTTGTTTACTTTTTGACTAAGCCATTAAGCAAGCCGTTCGATCAAAACCAACTTGCTCACCACATAAGATAATAAAGTAAAAGGGACCTTTTCAACGGCATGACTTAGGAAATATTAAAGTGGTTAGGATAACACAATCTTTTAAAAAGCAACCCATTTAATGTGAACACATGACTTGGGGTAACTTAAGTGACCAAAAAAGTAACATGAAAATAGAATCCGCCAAGACAGTTAGGGTTTTTTAGACATTTTCCACCATTTTCAACTAGGTTAAGGGTAAGAACAAACTTTGCATAGGCATAAGAATAATTTTAACCCTGGTTTCAAATCCTTGGACACCACCAATGACAAGAGACCCTAAGAAACTTACAAGGTACATTTCAAATAGGAAATAGCACCAACAGGGTCTTCCTAGGGTCCTAGTATGTGATAAGGCGTACTAGGACCCCTAGGAAGACCCCATGACCCCTTTCAACCCATTTGAATGCTCAAGTGTGTTCCAAGGGGTCGTAGGACCCCTTGGAACACACTTGAGTATTCAAATGGG
>MU228177.1:1667921-1681314 GCA_018584345.1 Thuja plicata
CCTAAGGGGTCGCATGACCCTTTGGGACACACTTGAGCATTCAAATGGGTTGAAAGGGGTCATGGGGTCTTCCTAGGGGTCCTAGTACGTGATAAGGCCTACTAGGACCCCTAGGAAGACCCCAAGACCCCTTTTAACCTATTTTAATGCTCAAGTGTGTCCTAAGGGGTCATAGGACCCCTTTGGACACACTTGAGCATTCAAATGAGTTGAAAGGTGTCATGGAGTCTTCCTAGGGATTCCAGTACATTATAATGCGTACTAAGACCCCTAGGAAGACCCCATGACCCCTTTCGACCCATTTGAATGCTCAAGTGTGTCCTAAGGGGTACCAACACGGGTGGATTAGCCAGATATCCTTTTAGCTTCTCAAATGCATTTTGACATAAGTAATCCCATTGAAACTTGATATTCTTGCGTAGGAGATGGGAGAATGGATGCACCTTATCTGCTAATTGTGACATGAATCTTTTGATTGATTGTAGTTTTCCTTGTAAACTGCATAATTGCTTCAATTTTTTGGGTGGTGGCATCTCTAGGATTGCTTTCACTTTCTTTGGATCAAATTCTATTCCACGTTGTGACACTATGTATCCCAGCAGTTTACCAGATTGTACTCCAAAAACACACTTCTTAGGATTCAACCTAAGCTTATATTTCTCCAATCGCTCAAAAATGGTAGTAATAATAGGAATATGTGATTCCCTTGTTTTGGATTTTCCTAAAAGATCATCCACATAATCTTCCATGATGGCATGCAAAAGGTCATGAAAGATGGTAGTCATTGCTTGTTGATAAGTGGCTCCAGCATTTTTAAGGCTAAAAGGCATCACCTAATAACAAAAGGTGCCCCAAGGCATTGTGAATGTAGTTTTGTGCTGGTCTTCTGGTGCTATCCTGATCTAATTGTAACCTGAGAAGCCATCCATAAGTGACAACATTTCATGTCCTACCATCAAATCCACTATAATGTCAATATTTGGGAGTGGAAAATCATCCTTGGGACATGCAAGATTTAGATCTCTGAAATTAGTGTAGATGCGAATGTCCCCAGTAGGCTTACCTATTGGTACAATATTAGAAACCCATTCAGGATAATCAATTGGTCGGATTACTTCAGCGTCCAACATCTTCTGAAGCTCTACTTTGACTACCAATGTGACTTGCAGATGCATCTTGCAAAGTTTCTTCTTAACAGGTTTTACACTTGGATCTATAGCAAGATGATGCATGAAAAGATCTATATCTATCCTAGGCATGTCCTTGTAATTCCATGCAAAGTTGATTTTGTGTTTATGCAAGAATGTTGTCATGTCTTTCTTTTCCTATTCACTGAGAGAAACTACAATGCAGGTGATGTGTGGATCTTCTTCTGTGCCTAGGTTGATTGGAATAGTATCTTCGATGATCATAGAGGACACTTCTGGTTCTGAAGATATAAATATAAATTCAGCCTCTCCCTCCTCTAGCACCTCATAAAGGTTTTCACTAAAGGAAGCGTCCTTTATTTTATCTTTTTCTTCATCCAAAGGTGCCTGTGAGAGGTTTTCACCAGAGGATGTATTTTCATTTTTTTGATTTTTATTTTCTTTTTCATTTTTGTGACTGAGAGAGTTGAATTAGCTACCAAAGTAGGCTTGTTCTCTATAGTGTATCTTATGTTTGTACTCTTAGAGATTCTTAAGTCCAAAGAGGGCTAAAACTGCCTCATCTGAATCACAAACGTCCAAAGCTAGTGGTGAGTCTTGCTGATCCCAGTCAATTAATTCAGGGTTTGTGAGGGGTAGATGGGGGATGAAAGGTTGTCTTGGGTGATAGTGAAGACATGATGATTTTCATTTAGGTCATCTTCAATATAGTGGAAAGGAATTTCGAAAAACTCTTCCTCAGTGTCTAAATCTGAGGCAGCTAGACAATAATCCTTAGCGAAGTTAGTCTTGGTCTCTACAGAACCCAATCCATGTCCTTTAGGATAGCCATTGGCTGTTATGATCTTTTTCTTACCTGTTTCATTAGCTCCAAGGCTAGTACCATGATATCCCATGCTTTCAAAAATGGGAGTAACCTTAGGATACTTTCATTTGGGGAAAATTATAGGTCGTTCTTCTTCATCATTATAGAGCCAGTCAAGAACATTGTATTCCATGTGTTCATCTGATAGGGACCCCCAATGTTCAAAAATAGTTGATTTACAATGCATAAATGCTTTTCCTTTAGAGGGGGGTAATGGTGATGGTCTTCCGTAAGACTTTGGAGACAAAGGGAGTTGCCCAATACATAGAGCACTTTCAAATTTATACTCTCCCATGCCTTGATTTGTAAACGTGGCCTTTGCTTTAGATGAGGAGGGTTTGTCTTCAATAGCCTTGTCTTCAGTAACTTTTTCCTTTCCTTTGGATTTCTCAGCTGGTGTGTCTGATGTCTTTTCTAGAACTAATGGAGTGTTTGAAACAGGGGTTTCTTGATTGAAGTGTCAGCCAAACTCATTCAACGGATAGTAGTTAGATTGTTTGCCTTCCAATCTCTTGCAGTATTGAAAGGGCTCAGGATCTCCAAGAATTGTGATTTCTCTACTGTGATGTGGGAACTTCAGACATTGATGATAAGTAGAGGGTACACCTTTGATAGCGTGTATCCCTGGTCATCCCAACAAGATATTATAAGGTAGATCTAGATCCAGTACATGGCAAATAGTTTCAATTAGGGTCGGGCCCACTTGTAAGGGTAGTGTGATCAGACCCTTGCTTTCTCATTATTGATCATCATATACCTTTATTGTGATTCATTTGTCTGCATCAATGAGGTCCTCAGAAAGACCGATATTACAAATCATTTTCAATATGCACAAATTCAATCCAAATGCACCATCGATAAGGACTCATTTTATTCTTGTGGAGTGGATTTTTCCTTCTATATGGAGGGGCTTATTATGATGAGGGTTAGGACCACCGAAGTCCTTATCAATGAAGATGAGATGTTCTAATGTGTCTAGGTTCCCTATCATATCTTTGAATTGTCCAGCGTTGATGTTCTCAGGGACACGGGATTCATTTAGAAATTTATCAAGGATTTCTCTGTGAATTGGTGAAGTTGTTAGGAGCTCTAGAATGGATATCTATGCAGGTTTCTTCCCTAACTGGGCCAATAGGTCATAGCACTAGGTAGGCTGAGCAGCGGTAGACGGTGTAGCTGGTGGATTTGCAAATGTAGAAGGTTTATCAGTAGCTTGGACAGTGACTCTGGGTCTACGTGTAGTGGCATTATAATCACCATCTTTGAGGATTATGGTATTAGCATATGTGTCAGTTTCTTCAATGTGGCCACAAAGAGAGTCAAACCCAAAGATATCATTTTCACTTAAACTCCCACATGTTCGATCATGGCCTGTGATAGTGTAACGCCCCGCCAGGGAACCCAAGAGGATTTAACCTAAACATGATACTATGTTTGCAGAATTTTTTTTTTTTTTAAGTTAACAAACAAGAACATACAACAAAGTGGAAGAAATTACCATTTACTCACATGAACACATACAAGAATAGATTACAAAACTCAAGGGTTCCATGACGTAGAATTACGTAAGACCAAAACTCAATGAGATAACCACAACAAAAGATTACTCATTGATAAAAAATAGATTACAAAACTACATCAAAGATATAATTACAAGATTACAAATGATACCTCTAGGTATACATCCAACCTACATCCTCTGCACATGTCGTAGGGTATGTGGTAATTATTTAAAACAATAAGATTATAGTCATCCAAAATCAAGTATCACATGCGGTACGATAAATAAATGTACAATATAGAAATGATAAGATCAAAACCTCCATCAGAGTAAGATAAGAACAACATAACCAAGGTACATCCAGCACTGGCATACGAACGTGGAATCTCAAATGGTAAAGAACCACTACCACTCATCCATGTGGAACTGTAACAGTCCACCCCACCATGCTGAGGAGATAACAAGCAGACCCCACTCGGATATCAAACCAAAGATGAAGGATCATCTAAGCAAGGGAATCCTGAAAGCTCACTAACTGAAAGTGTACCAAAAAAAGCTATGAGGTATGACTTACTAAACTAGAGGCATCTGACACACGTAGGAAACCTAGACTGTGTATAGGAAGGTGTCATCATATACGTCTAACCCTTAAGTTTTGTCCTAGCAGTCTCTCAAGACTCCGGCACTTAAGTGACCATATACGATATCAATGACTTCTCATACGGATGAAGTAATTAACTATGCCAGACCCACACCTCGCAAAGAAGAAAGCATCTTCTCACACTCCATCTTAGCCTATACAAGCGCTTAAGCAGGGGAGAGGTCCTTATCTTATTAATTCATTTTAAGTCTCTCAATGTGTTTAATGTTATCATTGGATTAAGAAAATTGCAATAACCGATCCTAGCAGACACTTGTGGGCCTCGACACATTATCGCAAGCCACCCCCTACTGTACATCTAGATAACCTACCCTAGGTTCATTGATCACACACACTGATCCAGAAGTGGTATAAAACATAAATTCTCAATTTTTTAGTTCCTCTCAACATCAGGAACGATCACATATAAGCACAAACTCAGAGTACACATAACACAATAACTGAACCAGGTTAAGGGTTGGGTTTCAAAGGATCAAATCGGAACCATAATCAGGACACAACACAGAAAGCACATCCCCAAAGCCTCTGGACTTTTCTAAGGCAACACTAAAACCCAAACCCGAAACATAGAGAAAATGAGCACATAAACACATAGTTAACACTCACGCCAAACTGATAGCCCATAATAATATCTTGATGCAAATGTAACTAACATGGGCAATTCAAAAATTAACTCGATGATAAATTCCAGAACTCATTCCCTAGATTATGTTCATATTCAAATTCAATGGTACTATACAACAAGTGCTATATTGCCAATAAGATATTCCCCACATAAAACATTTCAAATAATATAATTCTTTAGACATAATCAATAAGAAAAACATATTTAAAATTAACTCTAGAAGAAGCCACGATAATTAACACATTTAATACTATTATTAATTATTAATTATTAACACAGATAAATTAATCACTAAGTGTTTAATAATTAATATTAATAAAGTATTATAAAAGTTTAGATTGAATTAAATATGCAAATCCATAATTACAAATATTAAAATAACCTCAAAAGAATAAAATTAATCTTTTAAATTAAATGCAAAAAAAATGAATTAACCCTAAATAACTTAAATTAATTATAAATTAAAATTTAAACTAATTAATAAAATTAACTAAATTAATTAATAATTTAAATTTTTAAAACATAATTTAAAAAAAAAAAAAAAGAAGTAAATACTATGGGGGGGTCCCGTGGACCCCACCCCCACCCAAGCGTGGCGCGGCGGTCTGCCTTGGCAGTCGCGCTGCCTTGGCAGCCCGTGGGAGGTGGGTGGTCCCCACCGCCCCTCACAATATAACCATTTTATTTTTTATTTCCTTTTTTTATATATCATTTTTTTAAATTTTCTTTTGTTTTATTTTGATTTTATTAATATAGAAAAAAACATCTTAGTATAAATAGATTAAAATTGGACTGGTTTAATTTGACAATTCTGTATTTTTTTATTTTTTTTAAATAACAGCAAACCAACAAGCCTAAAAAAAAGATTTATATTAAATTTCTATGAAAATTTTAAGGAGGTATAGGGGATTTTATCAGTGAATTATTGAAGCCAAACTATGTAATTTTGTCTGCATTTTTGAGGTTCAGTTGAAGGTCAATTTCTAGTGATGAAAAGAATTCGTTTATAGTTTAGTCAACATAATCTCTTTAATACAAGCATATCAAATTCAACCAAAACCTAAGCAAATCATTATCAGTTTTCTGAGGTTCGATTCCTATAATGAATACCAGGTTTACTATCTTTCTAAAAAGTTTCAAAACAATTATTGAAAACCCTAATGCACAAACGTAAATCATAAACTAAACTAACCATTATGCATTCCTTTCTTGATTTATTCAAACATGAAAACACAGAAGTCTTGAGGATAGAATGAAGCATGTGGGTATTCAAACCTACCTCAACCACTGAAACTATTGCTCGAAGAAACTGAAGCCGAGTGTCTCAATCCATTTTCAATTTGATTTTTGAAGCTGAATTCGAAAACAAGGCCTCCTGCAACGAGCTCTTCCCCAAAGCAATCCAAAGTCTCAAGCAGACACTTTCTTAACTCAAATGATAATAAAAATTTCCAGCGTCTCCAACTTTTCATCCCGAAACCTGTCTCCCCTCAAATGATAGAATAATGGCTTCATAAAGCCTCAAACCCTAATTTACAATAAAATAGAGAAAACACAAAACTTCCTTCTTTTCCATTTTTGAGAGAAAAATCATCCATAAATAAAAATAAAAACCCTTTTTAATTAAAATTTATTCTAAATTGATTTTCAGAAAAAGGAAGAAAAAACAACTTTCCACAAAAGCATGACTATACCTTTATTTAAATATATATTAAATATGTTTATTCTCAAAACCACAAGCTTTTATTCATTTCAAATTGAATTAAAATTTCAATTTACATTCAGTAATTCAAAGTTGAAAATAAATATTCAATTTAAAATTAATATTCCAAAATGGCATTTTAACTTATTTAAATAATTAAACATAGATATTTAATTAATCATATTAATTAAATACCCTACATTTAATATTTGGATAATTTCAACACACACATGAACATGAATATAATTAATTGGTAATTAATTAAATTCTAACAAGAAAATAGTGACACTCAAATAGAAGACAGTGAAAGACAACACAAACATAACCACTAGGAGGTAACCCTGAATGCACATACCTTGGACGAATTCGGGTAGGGTAGTCAAACTGATTCTTATCCAATCTTAGGATAAATTAGGTTTAGGTTAGGGTTTTGGGTCTGATTGCTAACTCCCCTCTTTACCATTTGAGATGTATTATGGGCACGCTCACTCTTGCCAATTCAGGAAAGACGATGCCATGTACCTGCAAACCTGTCACAACAAGATCATACATGTACATCCAAAATATATCATAGAAAATAATGACAGGGATCGATCAAACGTGTGGATCTTGCAAATGCAAGTAACTACGTCTCTGTCCTCTGCCACACCAAACATGCCATACATAAATAAACATGTAACCTAACCATACACATGCAAGTATGGGGTAAGTACTCATAAACATCTAATAAAATGCACAAGCAATAATCATCATAAAACCTCATCTATTTCTAACACATGATTAAGAATCATAAATCCATACATAATCAGCTAACTAAGAAAGTATATCAACATAGCCCAAAAGAATCCGACATAATCCACTGAAACAATAGCCTAAAAGAGTACGACACTAAGCACTGAAAGACACTAAGCACTGAAAGAAACCTAGGGGTGGGTATTACATCCTCCCCCCCTAAAACTAGGCTAACTCCTGGAAGCCTACAACAAAGATAGAGATATGAGTCTCTCAATCAAAAGAATCCTACTAAGTCATAAAAGACTCAATGTGCGGATCCCATAGGACCCTTCCCAGCTCTCTGATTCGAACACTAAGGATTGTTCCCTGCTATAGGAATGTGAAACCCAGCCGTAGGCCCTCTATTCACAGGCTCATTCATAGCAGCATGATACACAACTAGATGGAAATCAAGGGATGCATACACTCCATGAGCTCCACCAGAATTCTTGACTGTAGGCTTGAACGCTGCTGGCCTTTTTCATGAGAACTGAGATGCACGCTAACTGCAGCTGGCCGCAATGTGACCAAATTTACCACATGAAAAACAACCTCCTCTACCACCACCTCCTCTAACTGAAGGTGCACTAGACTACTGATAACTCTCTCTGCTAACACTCTGCTGTGCACTCTGTGCAGACTGACTAGAGTGATTGCGCTAGAAGCGGTGACTATTGCGAAAGGTCTTAGAATGAGAACCACCGCCCTGATTAGGAGGAATAAATTCCCCTGCTGCTGAGACTCATTACCTTTCAAAAAGGCAGGAGGACCCTTATAATTCCCAACTCCTCGAGACTGATTACCTCTAGAGGTAGAAGTAGGAGCACCAGACTGAACTCCCAACTGACTACTATGGCCCAAAGATGGATTCGCCTTTGCAAGGGTAGCTTTGATGACTATAGCTCTGAGGTTAGTAGGTTCAAAGAGCTTAACTTCCCCAATGATGTGTTCATTAAGCCCCCTAATGAAGTGCTGAACCATGAGGGTTGAATCCTGCCCATAATTGGCATACTGCTTGAGCTTGGAGAAATGACACTCATAATCCTCTACAGTCATAGTCAACTAACACAGATTATGGAACTCATCTGCTTGCTGCTGCCTCCACTGATCTGATAGGAAGCACTCTTGGAAGTTCTCAAGGAACAACTCCCAAGTTACAGTATCCATGCAAAGCCCTAACTTCTCCTCCTTGATCTTCCACCAAATAGTCGCAAAATGTGTCAACTACATCATGACATATCTTGCTTTAGTATTACTAATTAAGGGATGCATCGTGAAGAATCTATCCAAAGCTATCAACCAAGTCTCTGCCTCTAAACTAGATTCCTATCCATTGAAAGGGATAGCCTTCCCTCTCGTCAGGTCCCTCATGTGGTTGGCTGCCACCGCATTAGGATCAGGTACATAATTCCTCCTTGGAGGACTCCTAGATATCTCCCTCACCCTCTCCTCTATCCGAGAGTGATGAGAAACATCCTACTCCACTCTGCCCTGATCAGGACCCAGATGATTCAGGATCGCTTGTAACAACTGCATCATGCCTGGCTCTTCAAACTTAGCATGTTGTTCAACTCTATGCTCACCTCTGTCATGCTGCTGAGCATTCTCTTGTCTAACACTCATAGAAGGGTTATGATGTCTACCCCTCCCACGACCAGCAGATCAACATCTACCACAGCCCCTAGTAGCTCTAGTCTCGACAGGCATGATTCCTAAAGCAACCAGAAATCACACAACAATCACAACACAACTCAAATAAAGACAAAGACAAGAATGAATCACAAAGCAATGGTTTGAACAAGAACATAGTTTTATGTCTATGTTTGGTTTCAATGTTTAGACTATAAGACACCTAATGAGCATACATTACCCAATGTTCCCAATGTAGAAACATGGGCTCTGATACCAGATGTAACGCCCCGCCAGGGAACCCAAGAGGATTTAACCTAAACATGATACTATGTTTCAAGAATATTTTTTTTTAAAGTTAACAAACAAGAACATACAACAAAGTGGAAGCAATTACCATTTACTCACATGAACACATACAAGCATATATTACAAAACTCAAGGGTTCCATGACGTAGAATAACGTAAGACCAAAACTCAATGAGATAACCACAAAAAAAGATTACTCATTGATAAAAAAAATAGATTACAAAACTACATCAAAGATATAATTACAAGATTACAACTGATACCCTTAGGTATACATCCAACCTACATCCTCTGCACATGTCACAGGGTATGTGGTAATTATTTAAAACAATAAGATTACAGTTATCCAAAATCAAGTATCACATGTGATACGATAAATAAATGTACAATATAGAAATAATAAGATCAAAACCTCCATCAGAGTAAGATAAGAACAACATAACCAAGGTACATCCAGCACTGGCCTACAAACATGGAATCTCAAATGGTAAAGAACCACTACCACCCATTCATGTGGAACTGTAACAGTCCACCCCACTGTGCTGAGGAGATAACAAGTAGACCCCACTCGGATATCAAACCAAAGATCAAGGATCATCTAAGCAAGGGAATCCTGAAAGCTCACTAACTGAAAGTGTACCAAAACAAGCTATGAGGTATGACTTACTAAACTAGAGGCATCTGACACACGTAGGAAACCTAGACTGTGTATAGGAAGGTGTCATCATATACGTATAACCCTTAAGTTTTGTCCTAGCAGTCTCTCAAGACTCTGGCACTTAAGTGACCATATACGGTATCAATGAATTCTCGTACAGACAAAGTCATTAACTATGCCAGACCCACACCTCGCAAGGTAGAAAACATCTTCTCACACTCCATCTTAGCCTATACAAGTGCTTAAGTAGGGGAGAGGTTCTTATCTTATTAATTCATTTTAAGTCTCTCAATGTGTTTAATGTTATCACTGGATTAAGAAATTTGTAATAACCGATCCTGGTAGCCACTTGTGGGCCCTAGCACATTATCGCAAGCCACCCCCTACTACACATCTAGATAACCTACCCTAGGTTCACTGATCACACACACTGATCCAAAAGTGGTATAAAACATAAATTCTCAATTTTCTAGTTCCTCTCAACATCAGGAACGATCACATATAAGCACAAACTCAAAGTACACATAACACAATAATTGAACCAGGTTAAGGGTTGGGTTTCAAAGGATCAAATCGGAACCATAATCAGGATGCAACACAGAAAGTACATCCCCAAAGCCTCTGGACTTTTCTAAGGCAACACTAAAACCCGAACCCGAAACATAGAGAAAATGAGCACATAAACACGTAGTTAACACTCATGCCAAACAAATCGCCCATAATAATATCTTGACACAAATGTAACTAACATGGGCAATTCAAAAATTAACTCGATGATAAATTCCAGAACTCATTCCCTAGATTATGTCCATATTTAAATTCAACGGTACTATACAACAAGTGATATATTGCCAATCAGATATTCCCCAAATAAAACATTTCAAATAATATAATTCTCCAGACATAATCAATAAGAAAAACCTATCTAAAATTAACTCTAGAAGAAGCCACTATAATTAACACATTTAATACTATTATTAATTATTAATTTGTCATGCCCAAAAGTTGGGCAAAAACACACAAACAAATTTTTTTAAATAACGCAAGAAACGGGATACTAAAACAACGACAAGGGTAACACATGCACGCAAAATGGTGCAAAAGGATAAACGAAACCAGAAAAGGTCTCAAGGAGAGGAATAGCTTTCACAGCTATCCTAAAGGATGGCTAAAGTTCCAAACTGTGACTGCACGCAAACTGAGGAAGTTGATCAAAAGTCAACCAGAGTTGACCCAAAGTCAACTATACACCAAAAAGGTGGAAGGTACAACTAGGGTTTGCTTAGACCCAAAGGAAGAGTCATACCCGCAAACTGAGATGGTTTGACTAAAAGTCAACTAGGGTTGACAAAAAGTCAACCGTGTCTAGAAATACGTGAGGAAGGGTCTCAAGGGTCTACTCAGCGCTATGAAAGACAAGGGTGCGCAAAAAGAGACAGTCGACCAAAAAGTCAACCCATATTGACCCAAAAGTCAACTGTCTCCGAAAGGCTCGAAACTGGAACCCCAGGTTCCAGAGGTCGAAAGGGGCACTGGGTTCCAATATCGAGGCCAATGGACAAAGTTTGAACCAGGGTTGACCGAAAGTCAACCGTGTATGTCAACGGCCAAGGGTGACGAAAAAGGCTAGAAAATAACCAAGAATGAATAGATTAAAAGTTTAAGCGAAAATTAGCTTAATTCCTAAACTCTTAAGCATAATAACTTTAATAAAAACAATTAAATTAAAACCCCTAAAAGAAACATTTATTTAATACTTTGAAAACTAAACTCATTAAAACTATCTAAAATTAAAATAAATCACAGTACGAATAGATTAGATAAACAAATCTACTAATTAATTAATTAATGGAGCGATATACAATAAAGAAGAAAAAAAAAAATCTATATAATGAAGATTCTAATTATAGCAATAAAATATAACCAAAATATAATTTGATAACTAAACTAAAAATATTTCATATCTAAACAAGTTTATTTGAAAATTTAATTTAAAACACTTTATATCTAAAACAATCCCTTTCTCTCTTTTTTAAATCTATATATCAAATCTAATTTAGGAAAGAAAATATCCTAACAACAAACCCCATAAAAAAAAAAAAATATAATAAAATGATTTTTAAACAATCTGCATGGAGGCGGAAGGGGCGGTGGTAAAAGAAACACAGTGAGCGGCGGAGGGAGGCGGTCTTTAAACCCGCGGGCGGCAGCGTTAGAAGAAGGCGGCGGAAGGTGGGCGGCGTGGTGGTGGCCGCAGGCGGCGGCACCACCGCCCACCAACTGAGCACGCACCGGGGAGGGGAAAAGCAAAGGGGGCTGTGGGCGCTGGCAAGGGCGGCCGACGCCGGCCGGCGGAGCCACACCCACTGCGGGTGGCCCGCGAGCCGCGCGGCCCCCTTCCAAAAGACGCCGAGGGTTTGGGGGGCTCGGCCCGCCCAATTTTAATTGCGAAAAAAATCTTTTTTTAAAACCAAACACATGCCGCAGCGCCTAAGCGCTTTAATTTAATTAATTTGTTATTTAAACATAACATTAAAATAGGATAGGATTAAACAACAAACTAACAAATATAAAAAAAAAATATTAATAATATGACTGGTGTAAATTAAAAAAAATCTCTGTATACCTCAAAACAGGGGGTATATGGAGGCTTTTTTTTTTAAATTTTATTTCACAATTAGAATCCATATTTTAATCTAAAGACATTGGTGGAAAATTTTTATAATTTAGAGTATTTATAAATTTTGCATAAGTTTTAAAATATCCCAAGTGTAAAATTTGTTCTTCACGAACACCATCAATTTCTTAAACTCATAAATTTCCATGTTCCTATAAAAATGAATATACTAGTTTTTATTAATATAAGCAATAGTCAAATACAAGGAGTAATACATGTTACTAACTCTTTTAAATAAGCAATATTGCATTCAACCATAATGATTCAACTTCTATCTAACTTACTAAAAACATTCACTAAAAGCTTTCCAAAGCCTTATTTCACATTACATAATAACATAAGGGTTCATAACCACTTGAAAGTTCATTTACAACATGGGTGAAGAAATCACTAAATAATAAAAAGTTACAACTTATTGATCTCAAATCCTCCTTTGAAATAATGAATTTCACAAAAACATTAAGGTCACAATGACAAATTTTTCAATAGTACCCATCTTCCTCTTAAGGGTAATTTCATCCTTGTTATCCCATCAAGAACCTGATAAACGTTGAGGTTGACCATGGAGGCTCACCTCCCAACCTAGGCCTTAACAAGGCCACCCCCAAGCTTGGGGATCTAATCTGGAACGGGTTACAAACTGAAACACTCAACAAGCAGGAAATGAAAGTGGAGTCTCAAACTCAAGAAAACTTTTCCAACATAGGATCGAACAAAAGGAAGTATCTCCAAGAGATATTCCAAATAACAGGGGTAGTGGTAGACCTCACTGAAGGAGAAAGCCAAGATCACAAATAATATACACAAGCCTCACATGGACTTGCCAAGGATCATCTTTACAAGA